>JAGDYQ010000064.1:3655917-3730905 GCA_021962125.1 Bulinus truncatus
TTGGAGAAGGTCTTGGTAAAAGGAGCTAGAATTACGCTTCATGACATCATATGGAGAGCTGAGGAAAGGGTGGCCAAGAACCGCGTGCCACGGAAAGCTCTTGCAGGGGGGCCGCATGGTGTTTAATAAATAAACTCAGGTTAAAGGTCAAGTCAGACTAATATCACTAATTCTAATTAAGGGGTGGGGGTTTGGGGGGGGGTGGTCTAAGCAATGGATTTGTTCTGTAAGTACGCTAAATGTCAACCGATCAGTAGCAATAAAGACTGTTTCGTTTATTTTTCCAAGTAATAAACAAATCGAAATAAACATGTCCTGCATCACGTGTGTCGTGTCTACACTCGTCGCAACAACCTTTTTAACGGATTCCCATTCAGAGAAAAGATACAAATTCAAACATGTTTCATTCAATCTCACGCTTGGTTGATGATCCGGATCCCGCTTGTAGTGACAGATATATACGCACACAACTCAAGGTGGGACGACGAACCATAACTCCTGGTTACCTCGACGTCACAAGGGCATTAATATAACATTTTTTTTTTTGATAAATGTATGTTAGTATTTTTGTTTCCTCCGTGAACCCGGAAAAGTTTATATCTTTATTTTATTAAGTTGCTGCATTGATCGGGTAGTTACTGGATAGATCACTTAATGTTGAAGCTATTTTTCCTAATTCTACGGACAATCATCAGCAGAAAGAACATGTATTAAAATAAAACAATAGTACAAAAAGTTCATGAATAATAATAATAATAATAATAATAAAACAAATGATTTGATAACGGTTTTGTGTCTATCAAACACTGGTCAGTCAACACAGACCTTAACACATAATAAACATTATACAGAATGCGCATCGGGCATTTAAACGGATTTTTCCGATAGCCGCCTTATTTGTTTTATTGCGCTATTGTATATCAATAAATCACGTGCTAGAATAATAAAATGGAAAAAATAACACAAATGACGTCATTATCAAAGGACTTTTTAAATAGCGATGCGCATTATGTATGATATATAATATTATGTGGTCCAGAAATAATAAACTAACATGCGTGTAAATGGTCATGTGAGATAGAGCGCTAGACTATCAACCTGCAAGTCAAGGGGTTTAATGTGGGACATCAGTTTTTAAAAAAAAAAAGGGTAAAGGCAGCTGGGTATATTACCCAGGGCCGCTTTATCCTATAGGCACAGTAGGCACTGTGCCTAGGACTTTTCAAGGGTCTACGAAAGCCAGAACATAAAGTGAAAACAAGTGCATTCTTGAAAATATTAAAAAATGAAATCGGGGGAGGGCCTACGACTTTGAAAGTGCCTAGGGCCTACGACTTTGAAAGTGCCTAGGGCCTACGACTTTGAAAGTGCCTAGGGCCTACGATGACCTTAAAAAGGCCTGATATTGCCAGCAACATCTTCCAATTGTCTATCTTTCAAAATAGTTCACTACATGTAGGATTTCAAATGGCAAAATACAACAACAATATTAAAGCTACTTAAAAAACAAAAATGTATACAGTTATCAAGGAATTCAAAACAAACTTTCCACAAAGGATCAAAGAACTGTATAATTTAACAGAATGAACAACACACATCTCTGAAAAACACAATGAAACAGGGGAGAACAACATGATAACTGTTACAGGATAACATATTTTATCAAGTCGATTATCAAAAACAATTAAAAAACTTAACAACAAATGAAGTTGGTATGAAAACAAACAGGCCTGCATTGAAAAAAGCTCAATGGACGATAAAATACGTTATCAGTTTTTTGTAAATACGTTTCAATGTTTTTTTTAGGCATAAACAAAAATAATGTAATCGTGCAACACATTGTGAATTATATATATATATATATATATATATATATATATATATATATATATATATATATCAAACCAAAACAACCCAACAACACCTTAGTAACATTTGTTGTTGATTTAATTTTACAAAAGAAAGTTCAACAATATATACAGTTATCTTCCCCTTCAAACGCTATAGAGCAGAGGGTGGGTAAAATATTTTGGTCGCGGGCCACATTGTGTTCGTAAAATTTGACCGGCGGGCCAGACGGATGGATGGAGTGTTGACATACGTAAACATAAATTTAACGTAAATCTCATAACATAAGTAAACTGTGCTGAGCTTCCACTCTGAAACGATTGGCAAGCCGCGGGCCGGATTAAAAAAAAAAAACAGGTGGGCCTTATTTGGCCCTCGGGCAATAGTTCGCCCATTTTAACTACAGATCACTAATAGCCTAATGAGGTTCTTTGTTGTGTTTTGAGCAGCTCCTAATTAGCTTTTTTTTTCTCTTTTGATATTTGATAACTTTTGAACATTAAATTTTGATAAATTGGATAATGTGCGTCATATATAAAGCAGTGGCCTAGTAAGAAAGGGGGGACATCATGCCCCCGGGCGTTACTCACAAAGGGGCGCCAAACGGTATATTTTACATATATTATTACAGTGGATTCCGCTTAATTGGGACACATCGGGACCGAGGCTTTTTGTCCCGATTAAGCGGAAGTCCCAATTAAACATACACATTTACTATTGGCTTCTTGGTTTGGTTTCTTTGAGATTTGTCCCAAATAAGCGGCTGTCCCAATTAAGCGGAATCCACTGTATATGGTTTTCGAAAAGGGGGGGGGGCGGCGCTAAAAAGGTTATTGTGCCCCGGTGGCGAGTTAAGCTTGCTACGTCACTGCTATAAGTGTTTGTAAATTATTAAAAAAGAACAACAACAATTGGAATTCTACTTGTATCGATCTGCCATATATCTCTCCTGATTGTTAAATATAGGTCAGTGTGAAAATACAGAGGCGTACCTAGGGAGAGGGGGTCCAAATTCGAAAGTCACCCCCTACCCCTGGCCCCAGCTGGAGGGGAGGTCCCCAATTTTTTTTTTTACATTAAATATTAAGTACATTATCTCATGTCATGGTGTCGAATGTCAAAATGCAGGGGCCCCCAAAGTAGCCAAGCCCCCCGGGCTCCCAAATCTCCAGGTTCGGCACTGTGAAAATGTTATTTGTATGGATATCTTTGAAAGTAAATTATAGGTGTATGTCAAATCTTAAAGTGGAGACGGAGTGTGACGACACAGTGTATTATGGTTGACATAATATATATATATATATATATATATATATAGGTCATGACTCATTGATTTATAACAATCACTATGATACACCGTAGACAATACCACTTTGTTATTGTTTTCATGTGAATGAATCATTTCGACTCAAACTACGTGACAACACAGGTTGTTGACCAATCGAGACACGTCGTACTAGTTCGTACCAGGAATGCTAATGGAAGATCCTGTACATTGGTAATGTTCTTTATTATACTTTATAACACGGTGGCGCGCGAGGAAATAAAAAGTAGCCCACCTCCAATGGTCTTCTCATTAGAGTCGTGCTACTTTTTTCGGAATTGGGTTCTGATACTCTACATCTCATTGTTTGGGGCAGCCGTGGTTTGTGAGATTCAAAGGTACCACATTTACACAGTGTAGAGAAAAAGATGCATCCCTGAGATCCGCCACCTGAAACCAGGACCGTTCTTATAAAATAGGCAAACTAGGCAACCATACGTGAGTCCCCAATGCCAGAGAGGACATTTCTATTATTAATTTCTACTGTTATTTATTGGGCTCCGTCAGGGGTTTTTACCAAGGGGCCCCAAATAATTATGTCTCTATCTAGGGCCCACCGAATGTATCAGAGGTCTCTACATAAGGCCACCCAAATCCCGAATATAACAGAGGTGTAAATCCAGGGCCCACAAATATATCAGAGGTCTCTACCTAGGGCCACCCAAATCCCGAATATATCAGAGGTGTAAATCCAGGGCCCACAAATATATCAGAGGTCTCTACCCAGGGCCACCCAAATCCCGAATATATCAGAGGTGTAAATCCAGGGCCCCCAAATATATCAGAGGTCTCTGCCTAGGCCCCCCAGTATATATCAGACGTTTATGCCCAGGGCCCCCCCCAATATATCACAGAGACTTAAATACACAAGAGCGGCACTAATGCCTGCTCCTAGAGTCATTGCCTTACTTAAGTATTTGGGCGCCCGATTAGGAGGGAACCTATCCGAAACCGCTTTCAAGGCTATCGATTGCAAATATTGGGTAGTTTGGTGATTAATTTATAACTCTCTGTAAGACATAGCCGAGGTTATAGAAACAGATGAATTCTACACTTCATCTGCCCCGATGGCCCGTTAGGGCTAAGAAGGGAACTTTACTTTTACTGTAAGGCATAACATTAAAATTTTCTTTAACAACGTAACAAAAAAAAAATAATGAAAACACAGGACTTTCAATATTATATTGGAGCTTGAATATTAATAGCAGAAATAAACAACAACGCGATTGCAAGATAGAAGGTCTTTAAAAAACATAAATTAAAACATTTGAATAAACTAAGACACGACAACAGGACTACATGAACAATGTATTAGTATATACCCTAAGACTTTCATTGCTTTATGTTTGTGTCTCGTTTAGACTTGTTGTGTTTGGTTTATTAATTATTTCATATTTTTAGGCTTTTTTTTTTTGCATGATATACACAACACGGCGACGTACAATGTATCATCATGAACACACTACACCAATGTGTATCTCTTCACTCGGGACCGGCGTTACGAATTGTTGGGCCCAATTTAACAGAAGCCTGCGAGGCGCCCTCTTCTGATTTTTTTTTTACAATAACAACTATTACTATTAATGCTAAATGTAAATTGCGGGGCCCCTGCCAGGCGCGGGGCCCAGTTCGGAGCAATTGATCAAATCGGCCTATGGTCGGCCCTGTCTTCACTAGAAAAGAGTTCACACAAACAAACAATCAAACAACAACATTCATATTAAAATGTTTAATATGTAAAAAGTGTGATTCAAACTTCACAGAATATAAGTTTTGATATGTAACAAAGTGTGATTCAAACTACATAGAATATAAGTTTTGATATGTAACAAAGTGTGATTCAAACTACATAGAATATAAGTTTTGATATGTACAAATTGTGATTCAAACTACACAGAATATAAGTTTTGATATGTAAATAAGTGTGATTCAAACTACACAGAATATAAGTTTTGATATGTAACAAAGTGTGATTCAAACTACACAGAATATAAGTTTTGATATGTAAATAAGTGTGATTCAAACTACACAGAATATAAGTTTTGATATGTAAATAAGTGTGATTCAAAGTACACAGAATATAAGTTTTGATATGTAACAAAGTGTGATTCAAACTACACAGAATATAAGTTTTGCTATGCAAAAAAGTGTGATTCAAACTACACAGAATATAAGTTTTGATATGTAAAAAAGTGTGATTGAAACTAAGCAGAATATTAGATTTTGTTTTGTTTAAATGAAACGTCTTATATTCCTCACTATGGGTGTTAACAGTCCATCCGTTGTTATAAATAGATCAACTAGGCCCTGGGGGCCACTACATGTGTGCTTTCGTTTATCGACCCACCCCCCCCCCCACATATCTAATTAGGGGACGGGTGGTCGTGCGGTGCAGTGCGCTAGACGTTCAACCGGAAGGATCCTGGGTTCGAGCCTCAGTGAGAACCTTTGGGGTTATTCTTTATGCCCTGGTAAAAGTCGCCAAGTCTACCCAGGTTTAAACGAGTACCCAACTTTAAGTTGGGGGGGGGGGGGGGTGGAGTAAAGGCGTCTGGCCGTTGTGCTAACCATACGATCCTTTTATACGGCCGAGTTTACTTGAAACCAGATGAATTCTACTTAAGGGAACATTTTTTTTTTACCCATGCCTGTCTGGAGTTCTCTGCTTAGTCTCCCCCCACCCCCACCTCATCCTCCCCACCGATGATTAAGAACGGCAATACTCCACAGCTCATGGTTCTAGGACCACTGCCAGCTAATCCCGGGGCCCTAAAACGATAATTAAAAAAAAATAATTGTGGCACGTAAATGGAACATTTTTTAAAATCATTTTCGATCATTTTTCGATCATTTTCGATCATTTTCGATCATTTTACGATCATTTTCGATCATTTTTCGATCATTTTCGATCATTTTTCGATCATTTTCGATCATTTTTCGATCATTTTCGATCATTTTCGATCATTTTCGATCATTTTCGATCATGGTACTGGGACGGGCTCTCTCCCTCCCCCCCATCCCCTTCCATTGACATGTTGTCCAGGTCGGGCCTTCTACTGTCTCTGGCCTGGGCGTAGGTATAGGTCCTGTTATATTATTGTGCAGACCAATATAAAACGACGCTATAAATCTAACTCATGCCATCAATAATAGCAATATTAATTATTTAACCCGTGGTTGGGTGTGTGTGTGTGTGTGTGGGAGGGGGGAGGGGAGAGAAATCGAGAGAAAGATGGGTGGGTGGGTGGGGGGGTTCATTGAATAGTTGCTCGTGTTAAAATTCACATGCACAAATAAACAATAACAAACGATCTTTACAAACATAACAAACAATGTCAGCAAACAATAGTCTCAAAATTGGGGGGGTGGGGGGGGGAAGGGGTGATGTAAGAGACGAGTTTATCTTCAACCAAGTTGATAACACAACGGAGTGATATATATATATATATATATATATATTCATATCAGTGACGTCAGCGCCGAGACCATGAAATAATTGACAATTCTCAGTTTACATTTTATATCTCCCCCACCGTCTCCACCTTAATTCCGGGGGGGGGGGGGAGTGGTCTGTTAGTCTGGAACTTTTTTTTTTGTATAGTCTGATGCGTGTGTTGGTGTATGTGTGTGTGTTTGTACGTTTGTTATGTCTGTATATTTCAAATGTGTAGATGTTTCTTTGTTAGTGTGTATGGCTTTGATGATATTTATTAATGTGTGTTTACTGCAGATTATGTTTGTAGGTACGTAGATTTTTTTGAATACGTGTGTTTATATATACGTGTGTGTATGTGATTGCGTATGTGTGTTTAATTATGCATGTATGTGTTTCTCTGTGTATGTATTTGTGTATGTGACTGTTTATGTTCTTATGTGCGTATTTTTTTAGGTGTGTATGTGTGTTGATATTATAAGTGAGTGTGTGAGTATGTCTGTGCTTTCAATCCTTTCATGTCAATATCAGAAACTTACATGTATCACTCAACACACGCAAAACACACACCCTCTCTCTCCCCTTCCCTCAACGCTGACCCTCCCTTAACCCCCCCCCACTTCCCTTGCCCCCCCCCCGCATCACTCACCCACCTCATTCTAACTCAGTGAAGAGTTAACAAACAGCTCGGCTAATGGCATAACGATTCTGGGAGTCGCAGACAAACCAGAGTAAGACGCAATAAAGAATTAAATTTTTTTTTTCTTTTTTTTTTTTTTCAAAAAATGCATTTAACTGGAAATGGAATTGGGAAGTTCCAGACAACGATGCCATTGCTTACCACACATGATAAAGTGGGTGTTGGGGGGGGGGGAGTGGAGATTCGGTGTGTGTAGGTGTGTGTGACTTGGGGTGGGGGGGGAGAGATGGCTGTGCGACAGGGTAAAGGGCAGTGTGTTACATGAGACGGGAAGAGGGAAGTCACCCGTGACAGTGCAGTGCTGGTGGTCAGTGTAGATAAACGGCTTTAAATAAAAAAAATATATGTCACTAAGAACATTACTAGATTCACGTGAGGTCACCACACAGTAGGTCTTACCTACCTAAGCTGTTATAGTTAAGGTCATCTCGAGAGATGGCCACACAATAGTATTACCTGGCTTTTTTAAGTTAAGGTCACTAGAGAGATGACCACACAATAGTATTACCTGGCTTTTTTCAAATCTATCTATCTATCTATCTATTTATCTATCTATCTATCTATCTATCTATCTATCTATCTATCTATCTATCTATCTATCTATCTATCTATCTATCTATCTATCTATCTATCTATCTATCTTATACATCATATCTATCTATAGATTTAACTCTGCATATATATATATATATATATATATATATAGATAGATAGATATACACATGCTTATATTCTAAATGTGTTTAGTATAAAGGTACAACCATAAGTTAAGTAGAGTGAAGTCTCTTCACCAGTTGTTGCTGTATTTGTTTATACAATCAATTATTGCAATAGAGACATTCCTTACCTTCAAATATGTTCTTTCCATTTGTTAACTCTCACCTGTTCCTTGTATATTTCAAGTATCCAAATTCGTTTTTCACTCGTATAAACTGTTAAATGAATTATTACACTTCGCTGTTTGTGCAATCTGACCTTGTTGCATTTTGCTATTTATGCATTCTGACTGTATAGCTATGTGCTATTGGTGCAATATGACCTAATTATATTGCATTAAATGTAAACGCAACTTTCAGTACACTTTGACATGCTATTTGCTGTGTGTCTGTCAACAACCTACATACGTCATGCCTATGTGTCTGTCAGCAACCTACATACTCCATGTCTGTGTGTCTGTCAACAAGCTACATGCTCCATGTATGTGTGTCTGTCAACAAGCTACATACTCCATGTCTGTGTGTCTGTCAACAAGCTACATACTCCATGCCTGTGTGTCTGTCAGCAAGCTACATACGTCATGCCTGTGTGTCTGTCAACAAGCTACATACTCCATGTCTGTGTGTCTGTCAGCAAGCTACATACGTCATGCCTGTGTGTCTGTCAACAAGCTACATACGTCATGCCTGTGTGTCTGTCAACAAGCTACATACGTGATGCCTGTGTGTCTGTCAACAAACTACATACGTCATGCCTGTGTGTCTGTCAACAAGCTACATACTCCATGTCTGTCAACAAGCTACATACTCCATGTCTGTGTGTCTGTCAGCAAGCTACATACGTCATGCCTGTGTGTCTGTCAACAAGCTACATACTCCATGTATGTGTGTTCCAAACTCCATTTATTCCTGAATGTCTGCCATTATGCTTCGAAACCCCATGTCTGTATGTATGTATGTCAGTTAGCAGCAAGCCGCATGTCTGTCGCATGATGCCAACTATATGTCTACCCTATATGTCTATATATGTAAGTAAAATGCCAATTCTTATATATGTCTGTCGGTAAGTTGAATACCTCATGCATGTGAGTATGCCTGCGTGTATGACGCATGCTCCATGTTAGCCAGTATGTCTGCACTTTACCAAGGCGCATGACACTGCCAGTCAGATACAATCTACTCGTGGATAAATCAATATGCTGCATGCTGAATAACTTTAACAAATGGACATATCCATTACATGAGGCAACCTTTTGTTACCTTTTGACCCCCCTCTCCCTCCCCCAAGCAATTACTCCCACCCTCCCAGACGACAGCACTGTCCCCCAGCCGCCAACTGAATGCACTCCAATCTATTCACCTAGCATGACCTATTTAGCTCAATTAATATACATTTTTTTTTTGTTTAAAAACTCTCAAAAGTGCTCAGCCTTCACATTTTATGTATATTGAAAGCGAAGCAAACATCGTCTGGTGAACTTATTGTTGGTTTACACTCACTTTGTAGTTTGCCAACATCCATCAAAAGGCAACTCAAGCAGAACAATAAAGTATAATTAACCTACAGACGTATGAAAGTTTAGATATTTCTACCAGGCGATTGGTTAGTAAAAATAGTAACCCTAACCCGATTTGTTGGTGTCGGCGGTGATCCTTTTACTTTGAGCTGACCGACCACACATTAGGTCTGACCTAGGCCATCAAATACTGCTCACACATGTATTCAGGTACACCTGCATATTTCTTCATGTGTACATCTCTACATGTGCAGATTTTTTTATGTGTACATCTCTACATGTGTACATTTCGTCATGTTTATATTTCTTGATGTGTACATTTCTACATGTGCATATTTCTTTATGTGTACATCTCTACATGTGTACATTTCGTCATGTTTATATTTCTTCATGTGTACATCTCTACATGTGTACCTTTCGTCATGTTTATATTTCTTTATGTGTACATCTCTACATGTGTGCCTTTCGTCATGTTTATATTTCTTGATGTGTACATTTCTACATGTGCATATTTCTTTATGTGTACATCTCTACATGTGTACATTTCGTCATGTTTATATTTCTTCATGTGTACATCTCTACATGTGTACATTTCGTCATGTGTATATTTCGTCATGTGTATATTTTTTATATTTTTATGTGTACATTTCCCTTGTGTACATCTCTACATGTATACATTTCGTCACGTGTATATTTCTTCATATGTACATATGTACATGTGTACATCTCTACGTGTGTACATTTCCAGACATGTACACACCACGCACACCGTGGTTGCTCTGTAAACTGATTTATGAGGTTAACGTACTGTAAACTTTTGATCAATATTTATTTTAAAAATTATTTATTTCGTTTCGTTTCAATTTTAACCGCGTTCTGAATTTTCATTTTTTTCACATATCATTAACTCCCATTTTTTTTTTACACGTCTGCTGAGAACATCAGGTCGTCTGCAACATCATGACATCTAGCCAGGTTGAAGTAACCCACCCGATTCGATGGAAAAGATAGACGTTCACTGTTGTACTTTAATTATGTGTAAGTATATATTATTTCTGTCTCGTACAACGCTTCAAAGATAATTATTAAACCTAAGTACTCCACTTTTGATGAGTATCTTTGATTACGTTTTTTATCTCATTTGAATTTTGCACTTTGTTAACTCACTCATTAGAGGAAATGGGGGGGGGGCAAAAAAAAAGACAAAAGTAACCTTGAAGTATGATGAACGCAGCACTTTCACATGGGTGCATGCATGTGTGTGAGAGTGTGTGTGCTAGCGTGTGAGCCAACTGACAAGGTGGGCTACATTTTGTTTTACTACAGGGTAAAAAATAACATTTTTATTGGCTTTTATTTAACTTCACTTTATGTCCCTTTTTTTTTCAGTGTATCAGCAAATCTTTCAAACCCAATCTCGGACCTGTTCTCTTTAAGTGAGAAAGCTAAAATTCGGTTCACTTGTAGATTCAAGATGACAGAACGCTATTCTACTCATTTCGAGCCCGTAGATTGAATTTTTTTTTATAAAATTAAGAAGCTAATCAATGTTGACAAAGGGAAATAATTCGGGTAAAGGTCATGATGTCAAAATAATTATCAAAGTGTGTAAAGTGTAGGAAGAACCTTATAATTTTTGATGAAAGATATTTAGATTTATGGGGACGGGTGGTCGAGCGGTGTAGAGCGCTTGACAGTCGACAGGAGGGTCCCGAGTTCGAATACACAGTGAGAACCTTGGAACTTTTCAGGTCCTGGTTAAAGTCCCCAAATCCACCCAGCTTTAAATGGGTACCTGACTTAAAAAGTAAAGGCGGATGAGCTAATCACACAATCCCTTCATACGCCGAGGTTACTGAATCAGATGAAGTCTACACTTCATCTGCCCCGATGAGCCCTTCGGGGCTTAAGGGAACTTTACTTTTTTTTATATTTAGATTTGTCGGCAGATGAACAGACAGAACAGACTTGACCTTTTTTTTGTGGTTTACGTGTTTGTGTGTGTAGGGGAAGATGTGGCATTGCATCCTTTGTATTCTTCTTACATGTTTGCAGATAACACCAAATGTTTACTTTGTACATCACTGCTCAAGCAATGTTTTCCTGATGCTCTTTTCAAAACAAAAACTGTCTATTGGCAAACAAATAAAAGAGAGAAAAGAAAGAAAAAAACAAAACTCTTAAAGAAAGAAAAAAAACAAAAAGCCACAGAAAACCACAGAACCACTGTGTAGACCGCCATATCTCCACAAACATGATGAGCATTACAATTTTTTTTGCGTAACAAATGTTCAGCTTTGCATCAGAAACCAGACTTTCTGTCAAGGATTAGCTGGATTAATGGATTTGTGGATATGGCACCCTAGCCGCCTAAACAATTTTTATTCTCCTGGTGAACTTGACCCGACGCCAGGATTAAGTTTTGGGGATGTGTCTCCTACGTATGAAGAAGAAAAATATTGTTAGCAGGGACAAAAAAAATAAAGACGGGAAATCAACAAGTGTCTTGCGCGTGTGCAGCGCGTGCATGCTCGTGTTGTGGTATACATCGAGGATCACGTGATCTGAGCATTACGTCATATGACTTTTGATGCGTACTTCAGAGTGAACTTTTTGTGTCGAAGCTTTGTAATGACATGAATTGGTGGATGTTGGGTTGGGAGACAGGCAATCTGATCCCTTGTCATGGGGAGGGGGGGGGCTGGGCTGAATTGATTTGAACAGTTGGGGGGTCCTCAGAGTTAATGACACAGTTAATTAAGGGGGTCCATTGTGTCTATTAAAATTTACCTTTGCTTATAGCTGCAAAATTGCCAATGTCTATAGCAACCAAAAGTACCTTCCCATAATTCTTTCAAATTACCATTACCTAGGGGTCCCTAATGTAATTTTACAAAATGCACCTTTGGCTAGAGAAAATCAAATATCAATGTCAAGATATCCAAATTACCATTATCTACGACCCCCCCCCAAAGTACATAAAACCCCATCAAATATAACATGTGCTCTGAAGAGGTCTATTGAATGTGCCAATGTCGCTTCATTCTCCATTGCTCCTTTCCCAATTCGGAAGTCTGTATGTATTGATGTCGGAAGTCTGTATGTATTGATGATACGTTTAGTTCATCTACATTTCAACTTACTGCTTTGACTGGGCTCCAAGACACCATCATTCTCCACCAGTCACTTGGACGTGTCAATTAAATTTACAAAATAGCTCAATTCAAAGAACTGACATCATTTTAAAGAGCGCATGGGTCTTGTTGCATGGGGTCCCAGAAATTTAGGCTCCCCTATTGGGAAACTATTATTTTTGGAGGATGCTCATCTAGCTTCGAGCAGTTAGTAACCGCTGAACATGCTACACAGGGCCCTTAAAAGTACCTTTGCCTAAAGACCCTAAAATTTGCAGACTCTAAGGCCCATAATGTACCTTGCTAGAGCCCCCAAATTACCTATTTCTAAGGCCCCCAAATTACCTACTTCTAAGGCCCCGAAATTACCTACTTCTAAGGCCCCCAAATTACCTATTTCTAAGGCCCCAAATTACCTATTTCTAAGGCCCCCAAATTACCTATTTCTAAGGCCCCCAAATGTACTTTTGCCAAAAGCCCCCTTCCAATGTCTAGGTCCCCCAAATTAACATTATCTATTTGCTTCAGTAAAAGTCCAGTTCCTGCCAGAAACTCAAATCTTGGATTTTTGTTTCAAACAAACGAAAGTCTGACACTCTAAGCCCATTTCTCCCGCCATGACAATCAATCAATTAGTTGCAGCCACGTGGGGGGTAGGGGGAGACAACTTTATGTAGATTTGCATTAGAGAGTTAAGGGACATTATAATTATCTTTTTTCCCGTGATGTCGCTCAATACACAAACACACACACACACACACGCACACACATCAATCAAAGTGAATTGCTCGTGCACGCGATGATCACATGACCTGCAATAACCAATCCTGACACATTTCCACATATAAACACATATACATATATACACACACACACAAACACACACACATAATAAACCTGTACATCATGTCATATGACGTTACACTTCTCTTTATTGGGGTAAAAAATACATAAATTACGAGCTTTCGGTCTCAATAAATGCAAACAATGGCTGACAATGTAGAAGAAGGTAATCAAAACGAGCTAAAATAAAATATAAAAAAAAAGCCCTTTCGGCTGGGTCAATGACCTAAGACGATAATGGAGGTAATAAACTATGAAAGATCTTGACATGTAAGTGACGTCGAAGGGCATGGGGGCGGGGTGCTGTTGTGAGGAGGGAGGAGTCGGGATGTCAAGAAAAAAAAGGGGTGGTAAAGGGGGAGTCAAGAAAAGACATCGCGGTACAATGTTTTGTGAGTTTGTTGACCCGGCCAATAGAAATAAATTTTGGTTAGGACACACTTTTTTGCATAAAGTGCATTAAAGGCGCAGCTTGTATAAAACCTAAGTATTTGGTTATTTTATCTGTAAGTTTAAGTACCTTTATATTTCTCGGCTCTTTGAAATGTCGGTTACAAAAATGGAACTAAGCTCAATATAGTCGATATAAATTAACGTTGAAAATCGACAAATTTTCATTAATCTGTCATGAAATACTACCATCCATTGTGTTAGAAATCGTCTGTTTCCCTAAGTCTGCAATTTACTTGGGAAAAGGTAAACCTCTCCAATATTGTTTTACTTTATATTAAACACACTTAGAATTGGAAATATTATTACTATTAAAATTGTTTTCAAATTATGAGCTCAGAAGCGTACCTAGGGTGGGAGAGGAGAGGGGTCCAAACTCGAAAGTGCCCCGGGCCCCAGCTTGAGGGGGGGGCAATTTTTTTTTACATTATATATTAAGTGCATTATCTCATGTTGTGGTGTTGCATGCCAAAATGCAGGGGCCCCCAAAGAGGCTAACCCCCGACACCCCCCTCAAATTCCTAGGTTCGGCACTTTTTGCGCTCTGTCATTAATTAAATGTAGACTCTGAATGTATCCGCATCAAGACTAAACCCCGTACATCCTTGAGAGACTTGGTCAATGTTTATCAAAGGTGACTTGCTTCATGAAGCCCATTTAACAGTTGTCGGAGGCCACATTTTAAAGAAAAAATATATATATGAGAGAGAGAGGGAGAGAGAGAGAGAGAGAGAGAGAGAGAGAGAGAGAGAGAGAGGGAGAGAGAGAGAGAGAGAGAGAGAGAGAGAGAGAGAGAGAGAGAGAGAGAGAGAGAGAGAGAGAGAGAGAGAGAGAGAGAGAGAGAGAGAGAGAGACTGTGTTCCAGAAGCTAGCGAGAGTTTGAATGAGAAAAAATTGTGAACGTTTATTAAACTTTGTTTAATTCTACATCAGTTAAAGGTTAATTTTTTAAGAAATGTGCATTGGTCCATAGTAAAGTTCCCTTAGAAGTAAAGCATCACGGGAACAGGCAGATGAAGTGTAGAATTCATCAGTTTCTGTAAACTCGTAATATAGACAGGATGATTGGTTAGCACTACGTCCAGCCGCCATCACTTCCCCAACTGAACAGTCAGGTAGCCATTTAAAGCAGTGCCGACGTGAGGGAATTTTAATCAACTTTCACCATGACCTGGACAAAATTCATGGAAGATCGAACCCCGAGACTCTCAGGTCAACAGTCGAACGCTCTACACAGCTCGACACATTCCGTGTCACCTAATGGTCCATATATTGTGTTTACGACGCCATATTGGCCTTTAGGGCAACGTAACCTATGCAAAAATGGTAAAAAAAAATGGGTATGTCTTGAAAAAACATTAATACAAAGTAAAAATTGAAGGTCAAGGTTTCGAGACCTGGAAGCGGACACCATAAAGCGGACACCATAAAGCGGACACCATAAAGCAGACACCATAAAGCAGACACCATAAAGCGGACATCATAAAGCGGACATCATAAAGCGGACACCATAAAGCAGACACCATAAAGCAGACACCATAAAGCGGACACCATAAAGCGGACACCATAAAGCAGACACCATAAAGCGGACACCATAAAGCAGACATCATAAAGCGGACACCATAAAGATGGGGCACAACTAGAATCACCTGGAGAAGATGGCAAAGGACAGAGGACTCTAGAGATCTGTTGTTGGTGGCCTATACTAGGGTGATAACTATTATCGTTATTTTTCGTATTGAAACTGAAACTCCTTACATTCGAGGAACAATTATATGTAGATGTCAGTAGCAACATTAATTTTTTTTTTTAATTGAAAAAAGTTCCCCCACCTTTTCATATTTGTTTTCACATATCGCGCAGTTTGACTATCGGTTTCAATTTATCACTGAATTTTTACATGACTTACTAGACTGCTTTTAAGCATATTCCAGTCAGTTGTTTCCATTTGCTTATAAACAAGGCATCTACCCTCATCTTCTAAACAGAATAGGGATCCGAGAATTTCATCTGTTGAAAAGCTAATTAATCTCACACGGATGCCTACATACCGGCAAATTCTTGGAAACTTTTCTGTTCAATAACCAGAAACGGCGACTGGCTCGAATCAAAATTATGATTACTGATATAGAATTGCTCTGGAGGGAAATTCAAGACTTTCCACTATTATCCAGCGCACTAATCAGAAAGAAACTCAATTGTCTGTTTGATTTATATGACAAAAACAAAAAGAAACCGTCTGATAAATTTACAACAACACTTTCTCAGTTATTTGATGTCACCTACGTTAATGTGAAATGGAAAAGCAAGGAGGATAAAGAGCTCTAACAGAGGCAAGTTAAGAGTGGAGGAAATATTGGTTAGTCAATGGTCAAACAAGCCCCTTTAGAATCAATCCACCCAAGAAAACGAATCCGACTATCCAAAACTCAATCTCAAGCCAGTTCTTCTCAATCGCAACCTACACAAACACATACAACTGTCTCACAACCTACACAAACACATACAACTGTCCCAGAATCTTCGGATTCTGAGACTTCTGCTTCTTCACCCAAGTCGCCAACCTATTCTTCCACGTCATCTTCTCCTGAATGCAAACCGAAATACCAAAGAGCAAGCACTACAACAGCGGGTTTTCTAGTACTGAAAAACATCTCTACACATAAAACATATGACATTCTTGCAACCATTGCTGAACAGGGTCATGATGTGTCTGTTCCAAGTAAGACGGGTTTTTGGAAACGAGTAATCTCTGAAGAACGGAAAATGAAAACCAAAATTGTTTAAAAACTTCAAAGCAAAGATCGTCTCCAGTTTGTTGGTAAAAGAGTGCAAGGGGAAGAGTATCAAGCAGTTCTGCTGAAAAATATGACAACCGAAATCAAACTCGGTATTTTTAAATCTGAGAGTGGTTCTGTCGCGGCCATTCACACGGAACTACATCAGCTAATTGAAGAATATAGCGGCTAGATGGAGAAGGGTAGCTGGGAGATGGAATGGGCAAAGGCTTGATTCCATTTGCAACACTACAATGAAGCGTCCTTCAATGAAATGTTTACCTCACTCATCAAGATAAAATGCAAGAAGGCAATTAGGTGATTAATGACCCATTGGTCAGTCGAGAAGTCATTAATTGACATTCCCAGATCTAACCGAATTGCTGAACGTGCTGTGAAACTGATGGCGAAACTTCATGCGAAATCGAGAAAATTTGAATTTTTGAATCTGAAGTTCATAGGACAAAATATGTTTTGAACATTTCTTGTACATTCTGTACATATTACTAACTGTTCTATATATTATTTGTTAATAAAAGTTGATTAGTTATTATTAATACTCTTTTGAATTAAGCTAAAAAAAACATGTCCTTTTTTTTTTTTTAAAAAAAAGACAACAAATTTTCACTTTTTTCTTCCGAAAAAGGGGGAGGTGGGGGAACTTTAAAAAAAAAAATCGAAAATGCAATTGATATTCTTAAATTACACATAAATGTTCCTCGATTGCCAGTGGTTTCATAAAAATATTTTTTTTGTTATCACCCTAGCCTATACCCTGCCATGGGTGAAGGGCAATGATGTTGATGATTATAATGATGACAAATGAAGGCTATTTCAACTACGAAATTCACACTTCGATGTAGAAAATCGGACAATTTTAAATTGAATTTTCGTACTGATTATTTTTGATAAATAAATTCAGAATTCATCTCTTGCTCTTTTTTTTAATGTATCGTTTACTCTCTGTTTATTTTTGAATAGCGTATAAATTAATGAGGAAATGGATAATAGTCAGTTCGAATGTAGCGACATAATGCATCTGATTTATAAACAGGACCTGGTGACTGGGTGGCGCTTAGTTGTGAACAAGATGTAGCCGGATATGACTGTTGTTGACTGACTGCAGAAGCTCATATCTGACTTCTGTAGGCAGCCATGATGGTGTATCCCAAACTGATGGTGTATCCAAAACTGACGGAGTATCCCAAACTGACTGTGTATCCCAAACTGATGGTGTATTCCAAACTGCCTGTGTATCCCAAACTGATGGTGTATCCCAAAAATATTGTTGTAGCACAATCTGACGGTGTATTCCTAACATATTGTTGTAGCCCAATCTGACGGTGTATCCCAAACTAATGGCGTATCCCAAACTGATGGTGTATCCCAAACTGATGGTGTATCCCAAACGCATAGCCCAATCTGAATGCCTCAAATGCCAGTCCAATCTCTCGTGTCCACCTTGTAGCATTCGTCAACCCATCTCTCTCTATATATCTATGTCTCTCTCTCTCTCTTTCTCTCTTCTCTCTCTCTCTCTCTCTCTCTCTCTCTCTCTCTCTCCTCTCTCTCACACTCTTCTCTCTCTCTCTTCTCTCTCTTCTCTCTTTTTCTCTCTCTCTCTCTCTCTCTTTTCTCTCACCCTATCTGTCTCTTCTCTTCTTACTCTCTTTAGGCTTTGATAAGGTGGTAATATACAATGGTCACTACCAATTTCCCTCTGTTAAGTGACTGATACGACTGATACGATTAAGTGACAAATATCTCAACGTTACAGTTTCTTTAGTAATAGACTGGGCTCGATGCACAAGGCTGACCTATGTTTCCTTTCTTTTTTTTTTTTTAATAGTCTTTGAAACAAAGAAAAAACTTTCTTGTGATAGAATCCTTTGAAATGAATCTAAATATGACATAACTATCATTAAACATTGTACAACATTTCACATTTTATTGGATTTATGGCTGAATTTGAAATCAATGTAAACACAAAAAAAAATAATGTCTTGACCTACATGACCAGGATGAGTCTGTGATTCAACAACCCGTCACGTGACAGGAAGCAAGCAGATGGAATAAAAAATAAATTCAGAATAATAATTCTTGTTTGTGTCCCCTGCTTTGGCTTCTGCCTCTGTCAAAATGTTCCATGACATGACATGTATTGGGGTAAGAGAGTGGAGGGAGGTTACAGAGGGTGATGGGTGGGAGGCTGGTGGGTGCGGTGAATGAAACCTTTTTTTCAGGGTGTTTTTGATGGTCAACAATAAATATTTCTGTATTCTTTTACTTTTTTTTTTTGTCACATCTGTCAAGTTACTTCTCCCACTCCATGCACTGGCAAGACTTCCATCCCGGGACACGTGACTTTGCTTGCTCACAATGTGATTGACGTAACCTTGAACATACCTTAATTGTTTATTCATTATTTTTTTTTCTAGGCTATTTGGATTTTTCTTTACTCGTGGATATGAAATAAATAGAAAAACAATTGTCGAGGTGTACAGAAAAAGTTTAAGAAGGAAGGAAGACTGAATATCAATAAACAAAGAAGTCCCTATGTGAGAGGTGGCCGAGTGGTGTAAATCACTTGAATGTCAACCTGAGAGTCCCGAGTTCGAGTCTACATGAGTACTAAGGGAATTTTCCGAGGTCCTGGTGAAAGTTGGTTTTAAAAGTCCTTCAAGTCCACCCATATTTAAGGTGGTCAATGGGGCATTTAAGGTTTCTGCTGGTTGTTTTTTCTATCTTTTTTTTTATTTTTATAAGCTACATTAGCCATTTTTGACACATGCATACAACATACCAATTAATGAACAAAGAAATAAAAAAAATATAAAAAAATTTATTTAAAAATGTATTTTGTGACTTTTTTGGGTAAAAAAGTGTAATTTTAAGACATATTTTCAATAATTTTCAAAGAACCAATTTTTAAAATCTATTATAGATCTCTTAAAATAACTTTGCACAAATGTTAATGAGTGTGTTTCAAACAAACGTCCAATTTTTTTTTTGGAAATATTAATAGAATTTTTTTGTAATTTTTTTTTCTAACCTTACCCCCCCCCCCCAATGCAACTTTTCTCAAAAAAGTTAATTTTTCGGGGGGGGGGGGGGGTAGGTAAGAAAAAAAATTATAAACAAATTTTTTTTCGAGGTTTCGTGCTATTTTGTTGAGAAAATATTTCGTGGACACTTGTCTTAAATCGTCATCGCTATGGACCATTTAAAAAAAAACAACTATTGATGCGTATCACACTTCAGTCATGCGTGTTACGAGACTCCCGCCTCCACACATACATCCTCCTCCCTCCCTCCCTCTCTCCCGTCTCATTCTGTGTCAAGAACGACAGACCTTCTCTTCAATAGGTCTGACCTGCTTCACACACTGAGTTTTTAAAAATAGCTGCACATAAATTGGCGCACCCTGCATAGGTCATTGACATAACAAACACCCTGTGGATAGGTGGCTCCCGCAACTACGCAATTAGAAATCACGCGCGGATAACATTGTAGGTCAGCGCGGGGATAGGCAAACTTTTTGACTCGTGGGCCACACTGGGCACGTACACCTGGCCGGCGGCAGCCCCGTAGCGTGAAAAAAATTCTACATCAGGGGCCAGGCATTCTACAGCAGGGGGCCAGGCCATAGCAGGGGGGAGGGGCAGGTAATACATTTTACTAAGAAGAAGAAATAAGCAGAGGGGGCCAGACAAAACGCAGGGGGCCCCATACAATCATACACCAGAAATATTGCAACACAAGTCCCCATACCATCATACACCAGAAATATCGCAATCAATAGAAAAGTACTAAGGTAACATATTTCATAATTATGGTAGTTACAGAGTCGGGTTCAAATATACCATAATATGTCAACTTTTATTGTTAGTTTATTTTATAGACTTTTATAACTTCTGATGAAATGTAATCAAATTGTCAATAGCATTGACAGCAACAGCATTGGCAGGAGCAGCATTGGCGGCAGTAGCATTGTCAGCAACAGCATTGACAGTAGTAGCATTGGCGGCAGTAGCATTGTCAGCAACAGCATTGGCAGTAACAGCATTGGCGGCAGTAGCATTGTCAGCAGCTGCATTGACAGTAGCAGTATTGGCGGCAGAAGCATTGACGGCAGCAGCATTCACAGGAGCAGCATTGGCGGCAGTAGCATTGACAGTAACAGCATTGTCGGTAGTAGCATTGTCAGCAGCAGCAAAGACAGCAACAGCAGAATACAAAAAAAATGTTCAATTAATGAGGTCATAAACATTTTGTTTTCTCCTGTGAAAATCTTTAGAATAAAGAAAAAAATCCAGCATTCTATAAATAAACCGATCTGTACAAGCAGACTATTATTATTTTAAAAATAAAGCCCGCGAAAAAATGTCCCCCCCCCACTTCCCGCCCATTTTACTGTTACACTGCCAGTATATCCAGCTTTTTTAAAGGTCTCGTTCTAAGCGTTCTACGGAAAACGATCAAAACTTCGTTTGTTCCGGGACTGGAATGGTTTGTCCCAATAAAAAGTCACAATGTCAGTGTGTACGTGACATTAATCACATAGTCCTTGTACCTCCCCCCCCCCCCTCACAACCACAAGGCAGGTAAACATTTTGTGTACCAAGTCATTGATCCATAAAAAAATATAACTTTTTGATTACAAATGCATTTAACGTGTTGGCCATTTTTCATTATGTAAACTATACGACAGTTTTTATCAATATATTTTACGACAATGTATGTCTGTATGCTTTACGGCTATATCTGTCAATATATTTTACAACACTGTTTGTCAGTATGCTTTATGACAATGTGTATGTCAGTATGTTTTACGACAATTTAAATTAGTATATTTTACGTCAATGGAAATCAGTATGAAAACGATGTTTTTTTTTTGTTAATTTTTTAGTCCAAAATTTTAATTAAAATGCTAAATACTTTTGTTGATTTGTAATTTTTCTGTTAATTTTACCCCCTCCATTGTTGGCTAACAACAAAATGTAACGCCATTATTATTTCTATTGCATGTTCCGTGAAACTTCATTTTTGTTTATAGAAATATTGATTTCAAAGCTGTATAGACGTTTTTTTATATGTAATATGTATGATGAAAAAGTTATACTTTACACAGGGTGCCACAATAGGGTGGTGTACAGCTCTGTATGTCGGGACATTTCATAACGTCAGTTCTGGTAAGGATAAGTTAATGATGGAAGACCGTCCAGGTCTAGGGAGCAAAAGTTGTCATCTAGATTTCCAACGCATAACAATGTCCGCGGTGTCGGCAATAAAGAGTGCGGAAATGTTAGTTAATAAACGCGGAAATTTTAGTTAATAGACGCGGAAATGTTAGTTAATAGACGCGGAAATGTTAGTTAATAGACGCGAAAATGTTAGTTAATAGACGCGGAAATTTTAGTTAATAGACGCGGAAATGTTAGTTAATAGACGCGGAAATGTTAGTTAATAGACGCGGAAATTTTAGTTTATAGACGCGGAAATGTTAGTTAATAGACGCGGAAATTTTAGTTAATAGACACGGAAATTTTACTTAATAGACGCGGAAATGTTAGTTAATAGACGCGGAAATGTTAGTTAATAGACGCGGAAATTTTAGTTAATAGACGCGGAAATGTTAATAGACGCGGAAATGTTAGTTAATAGACGCGGAAATGTTAGTTAATAGACGCGGAAATGTTAGTTAATAACCGCGGAAATTTTAGTTAATAGACGCGGAAATGTTAATAGACGCGGAAATGTTAGTTAATAGACGCGGAAATTTTAGTTAATAGCCGCGGAAATTTTAGTTAATAGACGCGGAAATTTTAGTTAATAGACGCGGAAATGTTAGTTAATAGACGCGGAAATTTTAGTTAATAGACGCGGAAATTTTAGTTAATAGACGCGGAAATTTTAGTTAATAGACACGGAAATTTTAGTTAATAGACGCGGAAATTTTAGTTAATAGACGCGGAAATGTTAGTTAATAGACGCGGAAATTTTAGTTATAAGACGCGGAAATGTTAGTTAATAGACGCGGAAATGTTAGTTAATAGACGCGGAAATTTTAGTTAATAGACGCGGAAATTTTAGTTATTAGACGCGGAAATGTTAGTTAATAGACGCGGAAATTTTAGTTAATAGACGCGGAAATGTTAGGTTAATAGATGCACAAATGTTAGTTAATGAATGCGCAGATGTTAGTTAATAAATGCGCAAATGTCAGTTAATGAATGCGCAAATTTTAATTAATACATGCGCAAATGCTAGTTAATAAATGCGCAAATGTTAGTTAATAAATAAAGACAGATATAATAGATTAGACGAAAAACGCATGGAGGTAGTGTCTTCAGTTTTAGACCTTACCAACCATATCAAGTAAAACAGATTAACTGGAGCAGGGGGGGGGGAACATCAACTCAGCGATACAAAAGATCTGTTATCGATATCAGTCTATTGGGCCCGGTCATGCTGGTATGTGGGGAAGTTGTGGACAGGGAGGGGGAAAGGATAGACCGGTGGTTTTCATTAACAGATCGATCGTGTGGTAGTAATAGTTTGTTTGACAACAAACGGGAAGATCAATACGGGTTTGCGTCATAGCGTCCCCTTGGTGACAAGCAGGGGTGATGCACTCTTGACAACGCTTAGGGATTAAGTCCCCTTCATTCATTCAAAATCCCCCCCCCCATCCCCCATTCATTCATATCCCGTCCATTTTTTTTTCTTTAACGTTTCAGCCATGATGGGAATTAGTTTTTTTTAACTAATTCAATTTCATTTCAACAATGATTAGCTAATTAAGTTTTGAATTTTGAATAGCAGTTCGATACTCCATTTCAGCGTTGTTATTTCTTGTCTTTTTTTCCAGAAATTGTTCAAAAGCCTTCCCCTCTCCCCCCCTCCTTGCACCGTTAATAAGGGTCGTAACTTGAGAGTGTTTTGAGAAGAGCAAATTCATTCTCACTCAATAGATCTGTTATAAAACAGTCTTCCTCAATAGATCTGTTATAAAACAGTCTTCCTCAATAGATCTGTTATAAAACAGTCTTCCTCAATAGATCTGTTATAAAACAGTCTTCCTCAATAGATCTGTTATAAAACAGTCTTCCTCAATAGATCTGTTATAAAACAGTCTTCCTCAATAGATCTGTTATAAAACAGTCTTCCTCAATAGATCTGTTATAAAACAGTCTTCCTCAATAGATCTATTCTAAGCAAGTGCTCTCAACAACTTTTTCCTAATGACGCTAAATGTGTGTTTGTGTGTGTGGGGGGGGTGAACTGGACAGTTTTCTACTTTGTCTATCTATATGAAAGTTGTGTATATATGTGTGCGTGAGCACGTATGTGCAAGAATGTGGTTAAAATTACCGACACCACTGTTTGGGAGCTGCTGTTACAGTTTATAGACACATCCAGTGACTATTTCACCTCCAAATACGGCGAGCAGCCCCGTAGCGTGAAAATTCTACAACAGGGAACCAGGCCAATAGTGGGGGGGGGGGGGGGGGAAGGGGGGGCAGGAAATAAATGCTACTAAGTAAAGCAAACAAGCAGAGGGGGCCAGATAAAACGCAGAGCCACCCCCCCCCCCCAGCACGCTACGGGTCTGACGGGGAGGGATTACCCCGATCAAGATTAATGTCTTTTATCTTCGTCTACGTCAATGAACCAATTAACTGCATATCTTCTAATGTCGAGAGTATAAGGTCAAACCTAGATCTTACACTTTTGGAATTTATATACCCTTCCGTTTGTGTTAATGTCGTCACAGCCAGAGGCGTAACTAGAGAGGGGGAAGCGGGTCCAAATTCGAAAGTCCCCCCGGGCCCCATCTTGAGGGGGGCCCCAAAATTATTTTTTTACATTAAATATTAAGTATTATCTCATGTCATGATGTCGAATGTCAAAATGCAGGGGCCTCCAAAGCGGCAAAGCCAAGCCCCCCGGGCCCCCGAACCCCTAGGCTCGGCACTGGTCACAGCTAATCACACTGCGGCATTAAGCAACAGGCTCTGCTATGGTTTCTTTGTTTCAGGGTGGGGGGGGGGGGAATCGGGATACATTTTTTATCAACTGTAGTGCAGACAAAAACAAACTACGTCACACAGGCCATGTCCGAACTGCCTTACTGTATGACCTGCCTTACTATATGACCTGCCTTAGTGTATGATCTGCGACCGCGCTCTGCTGCTCACATCAATTACGTTTACATTTATTGTATCCTAGTCATCCCGCGGCGTAAAATACGCCGCCTTATCAATCATTATAATTACTGTAATTTTATTTTTAAATAAGCAATCAAACAAAATAAAAGGCTGATATCTTCGGAGAAAATACATGGAATGCAAAGTTGAACTTTGACATAACCCGAGCGAAACAACGCGAGATATCGTCTGTGACGTATTCGGGAATTGCATAATCTATAAATAGTTCTGCGTCTTGAAGTTGTTTTTTTATATATATAGAGATTATTTCATACAGAAACTACACCCGTCTGTTCTTGGTCCGTCCCTTTTGTCATATTTAAAAAGAAGCCTATGCGGCCCACGGTTCGAATATTTTTGCCCACCACTTGTCTAAAAGCTAGTCTGTTTTACACCAGTGTAAGTGCCTGCCTCTTTTACTTATTTATCTTTCAACGCATCTGTCTTAATTAGTTACATGTTATTATTATTATTAACAAGAGGAAATAAGCGATATATTAACCTAATACGTGGTCTTAAGGAAGTCTAACTTGACTTATTTCTGGAAAGTGTCAATACAAAACATGAAATGGACCAACTTAAGTTTATGTTAATCTTTCTAATGATCGCTGCATTGGCTTTATGGCTGTGCATCTTTATAGTTTCTCCACATATGTCATTAATTGGACGAATCAATGAAGGACTCAAGGGATAAATTTCTCAATAAACGTATAAATGGGTGAATAAGAGATTGAGCCTAGGAATGGATGAATCATTTGGCGATTCAATGAATAAATCAGGGGATATATTGAATAAATCAGTTTATTTCTTGAATAAATCTGTGGATGATTCACGGAATGAATCAGTGGATGATTCAAGGAATAAATCTTTGGATTAATTGAATAAATCAGTGGATTAACTGAATAAATCAGTGGATTATTTAATTTAATCCGTGGATGATTCAAGGAATAAATCAGTGGATGATTCAGGGAATAAATCGTTGGATTAATTGAATAAATCTGTAGATTAATTGAATATATCAGTAAATTAATTGAATAAATAAGTGGATTAATTGAATACATCAGTGGATGATTTATGGAATAAATCAGTGGGATATTAAAGGAATTAACCACATACCAGAAGTGCAATTCTAAGAAAATTAAATTTACTAAAAAAGAAACATAACAAGAAAGCATGTTAAAAATTATCTAATTACAGACTGGAATGCTATCTATCGGAACGACATTCCGTTTTAGCATTCTCAGTTTCTAAACTGCTTTCAATAAGTGACACTTGGGCATTCCTGAGATTTAAACAGTAAAAAATAAAAAAGACTTAAGTTTGTAATAGAAGAGATAGGTCTGTATGTCACACAGGTATCAGTGCCACTACCCACGCAGACAGATACGGGGTAATGGAGCAGCAAACAACACATGGCATCGATTGAACAACATTCCAAGACTGCAAGTCTATCACGGTAACACCCCTCGCTTCCTTCTACCACCACTCCCTCTCCCATTACAAACTCACACATACAAACATACAAACACACACACACACACACGCTTTTGTGCAGAGCCCTTACCCCATTTTCTACTGCAGTCCCTATCATAACACCCCCCCTCCGCCCTCTCGCTAACCACCACACTGCGACGGTAACCACGCTGTCAACCGTCAAGGAGATTGTCCTGGGCGACCGCGACACTCCTGGTACCCACCCACCTACACACACACACACACACACACACACACACACTCCTTCACCCCCCCACCCCTGTAGAATCCCCCCACCACCACTACCCCACCATCATCGCAGTGACTGCATCATGATTTCATTTTAAGTAGGACAAGGTTGTGTTGATCCTGGAGACTCAATAAGTTGTTGTGGGAGGTGGATTCAGCCTGCCAGTTAAGTTGGTACAATAAAAAGTTATATTTTGATAAGGAGTTTTCCTTGCAGTCAGGGATTTAATGTTGTGTCACGCAGTTGATAACGTAGCTGCCCGGGGGGGGAGGGGGGGAGTGTTGCATAGAATCTTACAGTTTTCTTATCAAGCCTGTTGTATTTACTTACACGACAGTTTTAAAGATTACACAGAAGATGTAAATATGGGCAGACTTATAGGAAGGGTTTATCCAAAGCCCGTACGAGTATGGGAATGGGATCCCATTGTTAATTCACTTTTAATATCTACTGTCTGGGCCCCTACATCCTGGTTTGCCCAGTTAAGGTCGTCTCACGGGGTGATTAATCGACCCCCATGAATCCATAATGATAGAAAGATGGCCAGTGATGTAAACAAATTCTGCGATTTGTCGTTGCAGTAACAATATGTCTATCTATCTATCTATCTATCTATCTATCTATCTATCTATCTATCTATCTATCTATCTATCTATCTATCTATCTATCTATCTATCTATCTATCTATCTATCTATCTATCTATCTATCTATCTATCTATCTATCTATCTATCTATCTATCTATCTATCTATCTATAAATTTATTGGTATAATTATGTTGGCCCTTGTTCAACACTTCTATTATCTGTGGCCCTTTTGCTGTCCAATCAATGTCTTTTAGATTACGGCACAAAATAACCGACCCTGCTCTTCAGTCTAGTTGCCACAAGAGACATTCTTGTGTAATCAGGGGGGGGGCGGAAACTAGGCAGAGAGACCCCCGTAAATGTTTCGATGTCTTAAGCTTACTTACCTGTCTGGGCCCTGTATGTATTCGATTTCATTTAACTGTATACGTCATTAGAAGTTTGCTATCTATAATGAAGGCTCTGTGAGACGAGTGGCCGAGGGGTGTAGAGCGCCCAGTTGTCGACCTGAGGGTCCTGGGTTCGATCTTCGGTGAAAACCAAGGGATTTTATTTTCCAAATTCCTAGTGAAAGTTGGTTAAAGTCGTCAAGTCCACCCAGCTCTAAATGGGTACCTACTACCTGACTTAAGTTGGGGAAGTAAACGTGCCTGGGCGTTGTGCTAACCACACAATCCCTTCATAATTTAATATGCCAGCCCCCCCCCCCCGCGTTTTGTCTGGCCCTCTACTTATTTGTTCTACTTAGTAAAATGTATTTCCTGCCCCCTACCCCCGCTATTGCCTGGCTCCTGCTGTAGAATTTTCACGCTACGGGGCTGGAAGTAATAAGTGCTCTTCATGCCACATTGTATGTTTACAATATATTTTTTTTTAAATTGTTGAGTATTAAATTTGTTCTGTGCACTAAGTCGAGAAAAAAAAGTAGACCGAGGTAACTCCTTACCAACCAGTACTGTCTTTAATGTCAACAAACGTATGTCTTTGATATCTCTACGCATGTTGATAAATTATATTATTCAATATATCACTGTTGTTAATATCAGTTTTATTTATCGCCCGGGGAGGGACTCAATGTAAACTTGGGCCTAGAAATCTCATTGTTTGTTATGGTTTAGCTCATACAGGCGTGGCTAGTCTGTTTGATAAGTCAAATGGTTTCATTTCCTTTTCTAAATGTTTCCTACTTGTAGAATCGCCCGCTTTCGATAATTCACCAGGTACTGCTTTATTATATTTATTGTTTTTTTGCCGGGAAAGATTTGCTTGACAAGGAAGGTTATTAGGTCAAGGGTCACGGGTCATGGCTCAGTGTGACTTCTTGGAATCTCAGAATTAGCGAGAATGTAACAAGGAAGTGACAGATTTCAACATTTTTTTTTTGTTTCGATTCCCTGGAAAAATGAGATTCTCGAGAGATCGGAGGTGTATATGTGTTGGTACACACTTAAAAACTACACACATTCAGCAAACTGTTAAATATGTAGAGACACACGCTTGAGGAGGGTATATGGGTAACGTAGCCGTTCTCAGGTAATTTAGGGGACGTAGAAAGAAACTTTTTTTTTAGAAATATAAGGGGTCCCTGGGCTAAAGTAAATGTTAGGGCCCCCCCTCCTCGAATCTTACTTCATATGAATCAATATACTTGATAGGGCCACTTTTGAGTTGGGGGCAGGCACGCCGAGAAAGGGGGGCAGCAGGGGTCATTGCCAGGGTGCCCGCATCTGTAACGGGGCCCGGCCGCCCCGACCATGTAAATTTTTTCACGACTCATTGTTTATTAATGGGCCCGCATTGATGTCCTGCCCTGGGGCCCTTGTTGGCTCTCGGCGCCCCTGGTTGGGGGCGGCTTTGCTTTTTAGCGCGGGTCTTATTACAGTGAAGGGCTCTTTTTGCACTTGGGGGCCCTAGACTTTGTTTGCCTGTTGTTATACGAATGGTTCTGTTTGGTGGAATATAATTCAAGAAATATCATTGTTTATTGTAAAGGTATTAACTTATTGTTTTGTACATGTGTTTGGATCACAGTTTTTAACTAACTGGAGATCCGGGTTTTTTATGTTTCTGAAAGGAAAAAGTCAGAAATTTGTTCTTGAATAGTAAAGACGTATTTTTTTTTCAGTTAGCAATGTTTTATACTACAATGAAGGTCAGTTAGTATTCGATGTACTATTTTTGAATTAAAGTGTAGTTTGTAATCCGACTTTATCGGAACTATTATGATCTCCAGTAATATACTTATAATCTTTAATGTGTTAGTCTATAAACGTATTGAATCAGCACTTCGGGGTTGAGTTGATTTATTGTGTGAATGACAATATTAGAGTGGAAGGTCATCTCTACCACAACTCCTCGACATTCCACTATTCACAACAACAGTTAAACCAAAGAGACACCACGATATTTATCTGTATACAATCCAAGTGTCGTCATCAAACCCAGGGTGCGCACTGTGCCAAGGGAAGCTATCAAGAATATTTGTTTTTAATTGTTCTAAATATATATATTTTGCTGAAATTTAACGGATGAGGGCTATGTTGGGTTTGAAAAAACAGTGGATTTTCTGTTTTCGTTATGTTTGTTTACATTTGATATTGCGATATGTTTTTTTTTTTTTAAAAAGGTGTTTATTTCGCAATGCTAGTTATTTAGATTATCTTAGGTCTAGTCTAACATATCTGTCTTTCTATTCATTTATCTGTCTGTCTTTCTGTCACTAATGAACTTATATATTTGCCTGAGAGAATATGTGTTTATATGTTACATAAATTACAAAAATATACTTAATATATTATTTTTTTTATCATTTATTTTGTTCCGCTTACATCTTTTTGTTGTACAAGTTGTTGATCTTTAAAGAATAAATAAAAATAATAAACAAGGAAAGGAAAGGAATATAAAGCTGTACACCTTATTGAAATCATAAACCTTTAATTCTGTAAATGACCACACCAACACAGCTAACATAGCAAAACAGTTTTTTTTTGTTTGTTTGTTTTAATTAGTAGTCGATACCTAGTTTTGAAAAAATCTTCATTTCATTTCGACGAATACCGAGCAAATCATTTCAGATCAAGTACTTCGACTAAAAACTTGGACATTTCGTATGAAAACGATGAATAAAAGTCAATGTCTCTTTTGGATAATTACATTTATTTAAGAAATTAAACTACCTTGGAATAAAAAAACCTCAATAAATTTTGATAAGACGAATTTCCCGGGAAATATTTAGTGATTTAAAATTAGACCGGATGCGGGGGCGGGTACCCCCGGGGAGAGAAACCCTAGTTACCCCCCCCCCCACCCCACCCCACCCCGCCACCCTCACTTCTGAAGGTCTTTACTAAACATTGTACTTAAATCAGGACGGCTGCTTGTTGATTTTTTTTATCTATTTATTTATGTACAACTATTTAAAAATGTCATTACTTGCTCGGCCCCCCCCCCCCTCATTTACCCCCCCCCTCTTTGGCCGCAGGTTATGCTCCACTGGTATAAGTAAATACAGGTATAATAAGCGTATAACCCTTTCCCCATTCCCTTAACAATATTCAGTGTGAGATAAAGAAACCGTCTTTTGTGGTCGTTATCGGACCAAATTGATCTAGGAATGAACAAAGTAAATAACACAGTGCAAATAAACTAGATCTTTACTGACGTACTGAGAAACTTGGGTGGTGGTGGTGTGGGGGTTGGGGTACACAGGGTGACTTCTCTGGACTGAATCGACCTGACAGTGACGTAAATAAGTCCAAGATTTAAGACATGTTTTCGTCGCTGTCTGATTATAAATTGGGTAGAGTGTTTTGATGGGGTGGTGCGTGTGTGTGTGTGTGTGTAGGGGGGGAGGGATGTTGGATATGGATTCAGTACTCAGGTGTTTATGTCGAATACTGTACACACTGCCCAAGACACAATAATGAAATATAAAAATAAAAACAAATCAATATGTGGTTCAATACTGTCTTCAGCCAGACCAGACATATTGCGCTTGTCCGTCTGGTGTTTTGGTTTTCTTCTTTTTTTTTTTTTAAATCTGTTCTTCTTGAAGAGAACTATTTGATTTCGATCGAAATCTAGGTCAAGCAAGGTCACCGAGTTCTGGACAGTATTAAGACAAAACATGTTTGTGTCTATTGATACATTTGTTTTTGCTTCTCTCTAATGTGTTGAACACTTTGAGGAAAAAAAATGTGCCTTCATTAGTGCCAGGATTATAAAATAACAACAACAAATGAATAGAATACATAAATAAACAAAAAAATCGATGATTTTAAACATGAAAAGAAACATAAGAACGTGTTTTTAAGTAGGTTCTTTTGATACGTGTTTGGAAATCTATCAATATGATGGAGATTGACGTACATGTATGTTTGTCTGTCTATCGGCCGATAGCATCATATCTATCTATCTATCTATCTATCTATCTATCTATCTATCTATCTATCTATCTATCTATCTATCTATCTATCTATCTATCTATCTATCTATCTATCTATCTATCTATCTATCTATCTATCTATCTATCTATCTATCTATCTATCTATCTATCTATCTATCTATCTGTCTGTCTCTTTGTCTGTCTGTCTATCTATCTATCTATCTATCTATCTATCTATCTATCTATCTATCTATCTATCTATCTATCTATCTATCTATCTATCTATCTATCTATCTATCTATCTATCTATCTATCTATCTATCTATCTATCTATCTATCTATCTATCTATCTATCTATCTATCTATATATATATCTATCTATCTATCTGTCTGTCTGTCTGTCTGTCTGTAGGGTTATCTTCTTGCCTAATTGGAAGAAAACAATTTATATAATAAAAATAATATATCCAGTTTATTTTCACACAGTGCTTCCATTAATTAATGATAACTGAGTAAAAAATAAACCAGGTATACGTACTATAACTATAAGAATATTACATAGTTGTGGTCTTAATATTTAATATTTTTTGACACTGCCTACCTGTTTCCTTTAAAATATTTGTTTGCATGCATGCTTAACATTCGAGAAACATCTTGCTTTTCATTCTCATTTAGTTTTCTTCTTTTTGGTAGATGTTCAAATATTACCTAAATGCGAGAATATTAACAAATTTTTTTTATTTGTACCACATACAGCTGTAAATATCATAATATGAATACGATTAAAAAAATTATTGAAATATATTTACCTTGTCTATGATATGGTTATGCTCTTGAACTATTTTGCTAACCTCTAATTGCTTTCCATCTGCTGATGCTTTAAACCACAATCCAAAAGGACAATCTATCTGGTAAGTACTGTAATAGAATTATTGGATTAATGTTAAAGTTTAATTTTTCAATGTGGGTTTTTTTTTTATTTTCTTATAGTTAGATATAAATTATTATATTAATTAATTATTTAAAAATGTATTACTTATGAACCTTGTAATTAATTATTTTAGTATTTTACTATACTAAAGTAATCTCGACGGCGCCATAGATAAAATTCCTCTGTGACGTCATGTCCCTATGATACATTTTTAAAAGAGGGGTAACTCCCGGAAACTCCAATTGTAAACATGATGAAATCAATAGTCATATCTATTTACCTATCGTTTTATGTATTCAGAAGATTAAAATTAAAGGTGCACTTTAATAAACCGAATTACGTTAATTAAAATGTTCCTGTGACATTATTAACATTATTAATACAATCTCAATGGGTAGTTTAATTGTAATTAATTATTTTAGTATTTAGCGGGTGTTTTAAATGTTATTGCATTCAAATTGTATCAATGCACAGGGAATCCCATGTATTCGCGCACCAAGTGACGGTGAAGAAAGGGTTAGGGACGGAAAAAAAAATAAAATATTTTTTTTTTTTTTTTTCATGCTGCAATTACCCGGCTTTGGCCGGGATTAAAATAAGGTTTTCTGTTTATTTAAGAAGCGTAATTTGACGTTTAATTGTACAGAGAGAGGGAGGGGGAAGAGAAATAAAGAGAGAGGTGGGGCAGGGAGGGAGAGGGAAGGAGGGGGCAGGGAGGGGGAGAGAAGGAGGGAGGGAGGGAGAGGGAGGGAGAAAGGGAGGGAAGGAAAGAGAAAGGAAGGGGGAGTAGGGAGGGAGATAGAGGGGAGGGAGGGAGATAGAGGGGAGGGAGGGAGATAAAGAGAGAGGGGGGAAGGGAGGGAGAGGAAATGAGGGAGGGAGGGGGAGGGAGAGAGAGGGAGACGGGAGAGAGAAAGGAGGGAGGGAGAGAAAGGGGAGGGAAGGAGAGAGGGAGATGGGAGAGTTAGGGAGGGAAGGAGAGGGAGGGATAAAGGGAGGGAGGGAAAGAGAAAGGGATAGAGGGGGTAGGAAGGGAGAGAGAGGGAAGGGAGGTAGAGAGAGAGGAAGGGAGAGAGGGGGGTAGGGAGAAAACAAAAAACTTTTTTTAAACCCGGGCAAAGCCGGGTACTTGCAACTAGTATATATATAGATAGATATCCGTCTTTCTGTCTGTCTATCAGTCTGCCTGTCTATCTATCTCTCTCTCTATATATATATATGTTTCCGTCTGTCTGACTTTCCAATAGTCTTTTTCCACTCTAATGTTTACCTCAATTGCAGGAAAAATTATTTTAAAAAATGTACTTCAGAGGTTATAAATACACTTCAATAGAAAGGACGTAATATGCAGCCATTATTGTAATAAACATTCTCAAAATTGTAGCTGTCATTGCCCGACAAATTAGTCGTATACATTGTAATAGTAAAATAGACTTATAAAAATATGTACAAGTAAAGTTCCCTTCGATGAAGAAGTGTAGAGTTCATCTGTTTCGGTAACTTTGACTTTTAAAGAGATTGTGTTGTTATCACAACTTTCAGCAGTACCTGAAATATTCACCTGGTTCTCACCGAGGATCGAACCAAGGACTCTTAGGTTGACAGTCAACCATCCACACCACTCGGGCATCTGGCCCACTTTATTTAAAGTATAACATTTTTTTAGCCTTTATCGCCGTTATGGACTGACTAATTTTAGCGGTGATATGAACAGAGCTAGAGAAACAAAGTCTATAGCATGATATTTTTGAAAAGTCATTTCACACAAGAGATACAATGAGGCGCTCAATACAATGAGGCGCTCACACAGGCAACCGAAATAAACTCCTTTAGAAAGTATATTAAACTTTACTTAATTCCTAGAACTCTTTACGGATCAAAGGGCCTGTGTAACCACCCAAGTGAACTCTGTTTTGAGAGGCATTTTTTTATCAATTCCACCCATGTTTGGTTGCAAGTTTTCATCGCCTGCTCCCAAGACCTTCCCTAGGTGGTCTTTGAGCGGCCAACCGTTCTCTGGCCTTGGGGGGTTCCACCGCAGAACCAAATTCGTGATGTCTTCTGGAGGCTTCCTCAGTGAGTTGCCGATCCATCTCCATTTTCTTTTGTACACCTGTATATCTAAGGGATGTTGGTTTGCCAGGTACCAGAGATCTCTGTAAATGTACTAAATATTCAATGCGGATTTAAAAAAAAAATTTGGAGTGCGGATAGTCGCCAGCCGAATACTCAAGAGTGTACTTAGCTGTCAACTGTACACACAATACACTAAGCACGTCTTGTATTCAGTCAAAGCAATAATGCATTCTACGTTTATCGGCCTTTACGTCTATGTTTAACATGCGTACAACGTCTTCAGTAAAAGAAAAGAACATACATGTATACCAATATTTTGTCGGTATATCTATTAGATGTCATTGACAAAGTTGATTATCAAGTTAATACATTTTCTACTCTCTTGACACTTGGCCTACTTTTCAACTTGTCCAACAGAGCATCCCGTCCCATCCCATCCCATCTCCCGGAGTTCCACTTGAATTAGATTTAAACTATCCTCTGGAACAGTCAAGACAAAAACAAAATTTGAATCCTATTTTATTATAGTAAATTTGTATAACAAATAAAAAAATATGTTGTCGAACATAATTTTCGTGGGCCGCTGGTTTGTTTTTTCTTATTTCAAAGAGCCGCATGTGATCCACTTGCCGTGTATTTGACACACCTATGTGTAGAGTGTATATAGGCCAGGATATCTATCGAGACAATTAAAACTTGTTGGCTCATTGGGTAGCGAGCCGGATATACAAGCTTCAGCACGACATGCATACTGTGTAGTTACGGGTTTGACTTCCGGTGAATCCCCAGTCACCTACATATATGTCTCTCGCGATGCCTCCATGGCAACTGCACTATAGGCTATGGGTGGGTAGGAAGGAAAGAAGGGCACTGCATATACCGTCCAATCATCTGCAAAATGTTGAGCATAATCCATACAGCCGTGCATCACTGCTTTGTGTCTCGATTCTCAACCAAATGGGGTACGGGATAAGTCATGCAGTGGATGCAAAGAAGCACACACTTATCGTAACCCATCACCAAACCAGGTGCTCAGGTTATCGCATTAGGAAGGTAAGCACAACACCATTATGAAAATAAGTAAATTAATTCGCGAACTTACGTGTGAGGAGTTCGATCCGACTTACTTTTGAGCCCTTTGGAGGGGGGGGTGAGGGGGGGGGGTCCAATTTGCTAAACGCAGTGGCTACTAAATCCGGCAAACTGGAATATTTTTTTTTTCGCCGACCAGCAATAGATGTGCGCGTGCGCGACTAGACGGACTTCAACTTTGAACTGTTTTGCTCTGGTATTATAAACCAGTGTTTCTCAAAGTGTGGTACGCGTGCCCCTGGGGATACGGGAAGAGCTTGACGGAAGTACGCGCTGCACCTTGTTATGGGTGGCTACTCTGTGATGCGTGACGAGGGAGGGCTACATATGTTGTTGGATTACAGTGACCATGTAAAAGCATCACAAAACATATCGAGTTCAATGCAGGCTTCGTAATTTCTTTCTTTAATCATAATGTTTATTTTTCACAACATCAAATCTTTACAACATCAAAAGTTCATGACATAACATTCCAATATTCTCTAGTGCGTCTGTCTATTTCAACTGTCATCTTTCACTTCTAAAATTATGCTCTGACTCGACTATAGTGGACTTCTTCATACTCCTCTACGACTCTCTCAACTCTCTACGACTCTCCCAACTCTCTACGACTCTCCCAACTCTCTACAACTCTCTACTACTCTCCCAACTCTCTACGACTCTCCCAACTCTCTACGACTCTCCCAACTATATACAACTCTCCCAACTCTCTACTACTCTCCCAACTCTCTACGACTCTCCCAACTCTCTACGACTCTCCCAACTCTCTGCAACTCTCCCAACTCTCTACGACTCTCCCAACTCTCTACGACTCTCCCAACTCTCTACGACTCTCTGTACCCACTGTTTCTTAAAACCGTCCCATAAGGCTTAGAACACCCCACTTGTTTGATTGGCTGGTTTAAATACCATAATTAGGTTAGTGACGTATCTCTTTGTTTGCAAGGAAAGTGTGTTGACCTCTTTCTTTTAGATTCAGAGTCTGTAATTGATCACCCACCCATTGACACAAAGTTAATACATTTAACAAACTTCCTCTACCTGGGTCTTTAGAAATTGTAACCGTCTGACCTTATTTTAATCACGTAAGTTGCAACCCTGAACTTATTTAAATTAATTGACATAACATCCTGTCTTACCAGACCAAATTCATAATGAAAAAAAAATCTATGAGAAACCCGTTCTCCTTACTTAGTAATACAAATATAAAAAAGGGAAATGTCCAGAAATGTACAGAAATGTACAGAAATGTCCAAAGTTTGGGAATCACTGCTCTAGATCTACATTCTTGCGCAATAGGTTTAGATCCTTTTAAAAAAAATATGCAGGAGAAATTAATTTTATATTGAGCTCTTTAGCGATGTCTAAACTGAATCGATTAACATGCCACATTGTTGTTTTTTTTTTGTTTTTTTTTCAAATGGGGGAAAATATGTTGCTAGGTAACGACAGGCCTTTGAAAGTTAGGATTAATTCTCAGTAAATGTTTAAATTAGTAATTATATTAATAGAGCGGCGTATGCTACGCCGTGGGATGACTATATATATATATATATATAACAACAACAAAGTTTGTAACTTTAAATAAAAGCTCTTCAATTGAACAAAATGTTAGAAATCTAGAGTTTCCGTCAATGTAATTACTCTAAAATTTTTTTTTAATGTAAGCTCAACATTTGAAAAGTAAATTTTTAAGTTCCGATGACCTTAGCCCGAAGCTCTCTATAGAAGACAAGGTGAAGCAATTTCACTTCCTCAATGCTGAATTACTTTAAGTAGAGATGAGCTCTGCCCTCCCCTCCTCCACAAACACACATTACCTGGAACCATCATAACGACACGTGGTAAAATAATTCAGACAGACATTTCCCCCTAATTTCACATTTTTTCTTATTAATAACTGAAAATTCTCCGTGTGCACTATTTTCTTTTTTGTGTCTTTGCTGCTGTCCCGACCTTGGCATTGCTATTTTCTTATTTCTGGACAAGTACTTTAAACTTTGAAGTAAATGAAATGTAAAACAAAAAAAGACAACAACAAAACAGACAGACAGACTAAAGGTGCATAAATCTGTGACAGAATAATTTATCACTGCTACTTGTGTGGCATGCAGTGTGAGTGTATGTGTGTGTGTGTGTGAACAGTCTGTGAATGTGTTTGTGTGTATCAATGTAAATGACGGCGCATTCGCAGACAGATTATACACAAGCTGTTATTATTTGTGTGTGTGTGTATGACTCTCTCTCTCTCTCTCTCTCTCTCTGTGTGTATCAATATGTATAAAAGCACAAGGGCTGACAGAAATCTGTAAGACTATGTGTGTTTGTGTGTGAATGCTAAATTCGTGTGTGGGCGCATGCGCGGAGTGAGGTGTGTGAGTGTTTATATTTATTTTCCAGTCTATATGATAATGGTTCCATTTTTTTTTTCAATAATTACCTCTTGTCTGTTCGACGACTACATTTCTCTCTCTCTCTCTCTCTCTCTCTCTCAAGTTCATTACAGACCCGTGATTTCGCTTTTCTCCATCAACATTGCTGATGGAAAAATTGATTGATAATGTCATTTATTAAATTATGTTAAATGAACCCCACCCCCTCCACACACACACACCACTCACACTCACACGCCACCACCACCAGCAGCTACATCGTGATAGAATAAATACATTTGTTTTTCTTCTAAAAGTAAATAGGCCTAGATCTTTTTGGGACCGAACGGTAGTTTGACATTAGAATTATTATTTATTATGAAAAAAAATATTGTTTATTTTATATTGTGATTATCCATCGCCTGTATTTGTTTCATTTAGTTAACCAAACTTGACTTATCCTTGTGGTGTTTCGAACTTTAAATCGTTTTAGTTTCGAATGAGTTATTTTATTTTTAGATTAGATGCTTACTGTAAAACATATCAAATAAATTGATTTGATCCTGGTTTACAACAAACTCGATGTTAACACATTAAATATTTTTTTTCGCATTGATTGCTCTCGGCTATCGGTCGACTAGTTAGTTATAGGTGGGCATAAAATTGGTACCAGCCATTGGAACAAGTCATTTAAATATCCCCCATTCTTTTCAAAATTTTCAAGTACGTTTAGATTGTGGCTCAAATTTGATTTGTTTTTCAAAGTTTTGAAGTTTTGAGATTTTATTTTCTTAGTAATGGATCGTTAGGATTTTTGATGTTTTACTTTCATTTTACAAAGTCTTGGAAAAAAATGTATTTCTTGATAGATAACCGGGTTAAGAAGGTTGTCTTGGTGTTAAAACAGATGGACTTGTACGTTATAGATCTGGAGGGTTCGAAACCTAGCGATCGATTTGCTATGGTATAGACTAGAGAAGAATGTGTTGGGAATTTTCCGAGTTGAGTGACCGTTACACATCTGGGCATAGTAGGGATGCAAAACGGACGGCCATTGTTAGGTCGTTTATGAAGCCGATAGGGCCGCATGCTTCTAATTTGTCCCCCCCCCCCGGGCAGAAGAATAGCCTACACCACGGACGATAAGTACCGTATATACTCGGGTCGCAGATAAATGTACACAAAAAACATATTGTAACTTTTGTTACAGCAATGACTATCGGACACAGCATTTAAAAAAATGACTGTCCCACATTTTTCACAGGTGAGGTTGGTTCTTATAATTGTAAAATCCAGTGGATCTCAAATTAAAATGGGTGTCCAACTGAAGATAATCAGCACTCCATCAACCCTGTATATTTTTTTAATGACTGCTCATATGTGTCTGCTAATGTGATGTTTTGTTGCAGTGTTAAATGTCGGCCGATTAGTACAATTGTCAGCTAATGTGATGTTTTGTTGCAGTGTTAATTGTCGGCCGATTAGCACAATTGTCAGCTAATGTGATGTTTTGTTGCAGTGTTAAATGTCGGCCGATTAGCACAATTGTCAGCTAATGTGATGTGATGTTTTAGTGTTTAGTGTCGGCCGATTAGCACAATTGTCAGTTAATGTGATGTTATGTTTTAGTGTTAATGGTCGGCCGATTAGAACAATTGTCAGCTAATGTGATGTTATGTTTTAGTGTTAATGGTCGGCCGATTAGCACAATTGTCAGCTAATGTGATGTGATGTTTTAGTGTTAATGGTCGGCCGATTAGAACAATTGTCAGCTAATGTGATGTTATGTTTTAGTGTTAATGGTCGGCCGATTAGCACAATTGCCAGCTAATGTGATGTTATGTTTTAGTGTTAATGGTCGGCCGGCTAGTAAAGTAATTTTTTATCAAGAGTGACCCTTCACTGTAGACTAACAGCACTATATACATTGACCATTTAGACATTCTCATTGATTGTGACGTAATGGGGAAAATAAAAAAAACAGCTTTAAAGTGCGGTGGAACAGCGACAAGACAAATTGAAAAGAGACTATTTAAAGTACATACATACAAATACACATTTGTCGGTAAACACGAGCATACCTTTCTCAACTTACCATTATAACACATCTCACACATGTCATTATAACATATGTCACTCTGTCTTAAACGTAAATTTAAAAAAAAAACTTCGCTCCACACTTCATTGCGGCATTTTTAAACTTCCATTTTAATTACGCCCGGTTTATTTTTATTCATATTGTTGGGGAATGACAAGAAGATGTCAAAACACAGGCTGTGGAGTAGAGGCCGACTTAAGTCGGTTGAGGCCCCCCAGGTGCAGACCAAAATACCCCTCCTTACTGTTTGACTAATAAAAAATAATAAAAACATCTAAAGGAGATGAATTAACACACGGAGCGTGTTGAAGTCTAGTCGACTCAGTCGCTTACCAGCTTCAATGGTAATAATCTTTTCAAAATCTAAAAGACTTCTGTTTAAAGTCAATGTAATCCCCCGTATATTACAAAAGATATATATATATATATATATACAGCCGATTCCGCTTAATTGGGACACATAAGGACAGAGGCTTTTTTGTCCCAATTAAGCGGCTGTCCCAATTAAAAATACAAATTTACTATTGGCTTCTTGGTTTGGTTTCTTTGAGATTTTTCCCAAATAAGCGGCTGTCCCAACTAAGCGGTGTCCCAATTAAGCGGAATCCACTGTATATATATATATATATATATATATATATATATACAGTGTAAAGAGTATATATATATACTTATAAAACGCATTTGCTGTCTGTCTGTCTGTCTGTTCTCTTATAACTCAAGATCCAGACAGCCACATATAGTGAAATTTGGTACAAGTACACATAATTACATGGGTAAGGTTATGTTTCGTTTCATCTCGATGGGCAGTTTAATTGTAAAAAATTATTTTTACTATAGTATATTTTACTATATTAAAGTAATCTCGACGGCGCCATAGATAAAACTCTTCTGTGACGTCATTTCCCGATGATCGAAAAGAACTTGCGCGCTGGTGCTGTATTGTGTCTTTGTGATGCAAAGAATTGTTGATGTTTTTTCATGCTTCCCGATTTGTACAGTTTGAGGAAGGTAATTATGTGTATGTGTAACAAATTTCACGTTATTTGTTTGTCTGGATCTTGAGTTATAAAGGAACAGACAGACAGACAGACAGACAACAAATGCGTCTTATAAGTATAGAGATACTTGACACATTTTACTCTAACATTATAAGTGATATTAACCTATTTAGCTATTTTCTACTTTAATTCACCAATTTTCAGGTAAATGTAAACTATTTCGGTCATTTTTTATGTGTGTGTGTGTGTGTGTGTGTGTGTGTGTGTTTAAACCCATTGGTACATTAAATATTAATTACCTTTTTAACGTTGAGGGTAATTTTTTTAAAAAAAATTATTGTTGATGAATTTCCATTTTTGTAAAAACGACCTTACGAAAAATGACTTTCTATTAATGCACAGTTAATATGCATAGTTACAGCCAGTATCTATGCAACAGTTTCTGTTGTTGTTCTATTTTTGGACAAAGGTGGCGATGACGTCATCAAGGCGTGTGTTGTTTTGATGTTGCTAAAAAAAATACAGACAACAGATAAGCAGATGGAGGGAAATTTACGAGTGGAGAGGGTGGGGGATGGTGGTAGTGGAGGAGATGGATGAGCTACAGTACAATCGCTGTGACGTACTAGCCTGTCCGGTTCGATTCCTGGAATACATTCATCACAGTTAATTTTTTTTTTTCAATATTTTTTTTTTCAATTTTATTTTGTTACATATCATTTTGGAGCCCACCCGCGCGTCCTCTTTGTTTATGGGCGTGGCAGTCATATGACCAATTGTGTGTTTCTTTACTTGTTGTGATAGAATGACTTTCGATCTTCCTTGCAAGAAAATTAAATTTACAAAAAAAAAAAAAAAAACACGTTCTAGTCGGAGTTCAACCATAACGACAAAGTTTAACCTTAACTCAATCAGCTGGTAAGACATATGGTTTAACCAGTGGTGGGTTGTGCAGACACACAGGGCGCAGAACTGTTTCCCACCACATTTACCCTAGCTGTATTATTTTCTACTAGCTATAGCCTGCAAAAACCTTTGCATAGAGTTATATCCCTTTAGGCTTGATCGGTAGGCTAGGTTATTTTTTTTTGGTTTCGGGCAGATCCGATTTTTATCATGATTGTATTTTAAACTGCAATACTGTTGTATTAATTCTTTACTTTCGATTTGACGCAGAACCCTAATTGCGTATATATATATATATATATATATATATATATATATATTATAATGGCATTTAATTTGTGTTGACGTGGTGGTAAGTTATTAAATTAAAAAAAAAATCAGTAAATATAGTGAAACTGATCAGAGAAATCGACCAATGTAAAAACGTAATGAACCAAATAGTTCGGTAATTGGGTGTATTAATCTATCTGTCTACAAAAGGATAGGTTCTCAGGTCAATATTTAAAAATAAAAAAAAGTCCCCTGATCAAGAGATGAGTTCTTCTTTATTAATAGATGTTTTATACAACACTTGCCTGCTCAACACAAATCGATGGGAAAAAATGAGATAAATTAACTGATGAGATAAATACGTCTCTGTCACCGGTACGTACACTTCAGGTGGTGGTTGCTGCTGATGGTGATGGTCTAGGTGAGCAGGAGGTGAGTGATGACAGATTGATGTTATCTGCAACATCACCTGAACTCATAGCATGGTGCGTTGGGAGGGCGGAGTCAAGCTGTTATTCTTTATAAATCTTTTTCTCAGAATTGTTTAACGAGATTTTTATCACGGAATGGGGGGGGGGGGGGGAGATGAGAGGGTGAGGGGACAAGGTGTCACCAGGTGTGTGGGAGGAGGTGACCCAGGACCTGACCCAGTCATTCTTAATGAGGTCAGACGGATGCACATTGGCCTGTGTTTGTGCTAGGTGATGAATGGATGTTGGGTCAAATATTTGTGCCCCTGCAGGGGGGAGGACACAAGATCACATGCACTAGAGAGAAACAAACAAATGTAGTGGCAGGCTTTGTTGTTTGTTTTTTTTTAATTTATAAATATCAATCAGTGACTATGATACAGCGGTTCTCAAATAGTACGTTGGTACTCACCTGTAAGTCGCGAACGAAGTTTTATGACGTTGGTCCTCAGATTCAAAAAACTTTCATAATTGAGAAAAGGATATTCATAGATTGCTACTCTAGGTAAAATTTGTGTCTTTGTAGTTCTCCTTCCATATTTAACTTTAGTGCGTCATTTCCATTTTTTTCTCGATCGTACATACCAACTCGAAAGAGTCAACTACTATGTCGCAAACAGTATAGTATAGTTCATCAATTACATCTATCGTTCTATTTCCTACATACACTATTCCCTTTCAATAGTTGAACATCGCGAATAGATATGTATGTGATGTTTGTGTGTGTCTGTTTGTTGGGTATATGTGTGTGTATGTGATGTTTTTGAGTATGTTTAATAGGTATGTGTAAGTAAGTGTATGTGATGGTTGTTTGTTTGTTTGATGTGTGATTGTGTGTGTGTGCATGTGATGTCTGTTAGACTGTTTGTTTGTTTGGTAGATGTGTGATTGTGTGTGTGTATGTGATGTCTGTTAGACTGTTTGTTTTTGGAATGCGCGTATGTGAAGCTGTGTGTGAAAATAGTTTTTTTCCCGATATAAACACAGACTTTTAAACCAAATCAACTGGATGACAGACGAACAATCAGCGCTGACAAGTAGAGCCTGGTACGTGTGGGACTTTGTTTTCTTATTGACAGTGATGCGCAGTGGTGGAAGGTGAAGGGTCACTCAGTGGTCATGTGGCTTTATTTTCTTTTAGGTCTGATTGATAAGGCCCATGATTAATTTTCAACTATAACTTGTAACCATTTAGCAGATTTCCTGCTTCTGTCAGTAGATGCCGCATGCCCAATTCACTCTCTCTCTGATGAGAAAGATCCTATTGACAGCAGTAAATTTGATTGGCTGACAAAGCGAAATTGCATTATTTTCATATATTGAATGGTTTTTAAATTTTTGTTGGAAAGGTATCTCCCCCACCCCACCCATTTTTTTTTACTTTTGCGAGACGTTTACTACGTCTTTTAGCATAACCTTTGTATTTTTTTAACATATATACTAGCTACTTTGTGAGATCATAGATTATAAGATTATCATTTCATTTTTTCTTTCATCTTTAAATTTGGTAGTGCTACTATTATTAGCGATTGGTTTGACAAAGATGGCCGCCGTATCATAATTTTGTATTTTTTTTTTTTGGTCCTTTTTTACTTATTTAAATCAGTTTTATCCAGCCATGATAAAATAAAATTTATATATCCTCTAAATATAGACTTGGCATATTAGTGTAGTAACGTGGCCTTAAGAGATGAACATTCAGCTGTTTCTCAATATTGTTCATATTCCTACATGAAGTAATTGTAAATATAGAAGTGAAAAACAAACTTGATTTGATAAAATACTCTCGTAAAGATTTGATAATATATATTTTTTTATTCTTTAAATTAATGAATCCGCAATTCGTTAATCTAATTGGCACACTAATTCTCTTATAATTTGAGGGACCTTCAAAAGTTTCGGTCATTTTGATACAGAAGCGTACCTAATGTTGGGGAGAGGTGGGTGCAAATTCGAACGCCCCCAGGATCCCAGCTTGAGTAGAGGCCTCAACATTTTTTACATTAAATATTAAGTAGCCTACATTGTTCGAATGTAAAAATGCAGGGGCCCCCTAAGACGCCACCCCCCGGTCCTCATATCCCTAGGTTCGGCACTGTTTTGATATCTGCGGATTTTTGGTGTTGATTACGATTTATTCTATTATTTTTGTTTCTCAGAATAAAAAATAGAGAAATATTTGGTTGGCTTTCTTAATAATTCAACATGTAAAATGAGAACTCTCCTCTTGAATAACTTTTGGTTTTTTTGAATTGTGAGTGAAGAGAAGCAAAAACAGCAGGTGTGTGCGTTTGACTGGGAGGTGGGCGGATGCTGAGGCTTGTCAAAATACTGTGTCCACAATAATAAACAATGGGTTACATAGACAGCTCATTGTGCTCTCAAACAGTGGCCATGCTCATATATATATATATATATATATATATATATATATATATATATATATTTATATATTTATATATATATGTCAATGACTTTGCCTAAAGGTTGTTGGTCTTTCAACTTATGTTAAGGAACTCCATCAAGCAGGGCTTGGGAGCCGATATCGGTGACGCCGGTGTCGGTAGTTTTTTGCTGGTGTCGGTGTCAGTGTCGGCATTTTTACTTTATCCGGAGTCGGTGTCGGCTGCTGATGGAATGCCCCACCCCTGCCATCAAGACATTTACCAGTGGGTCATTCATGGTGCTGTCGGGGAAGCTGAAGAGTAGAATTCATCCGTCTCTGTAACCTCGGCATTGAAAGGTATTGTGGACTTAGCTCATAGATCAGCTACTTTACTCCTCCAACTTAAAACCTTTTGAAATGTACTCAGGACTTTGTTAAACAAATGTAATCGATAAAAAAAACAGGAAATCGATTTAGTATAAATGGGTCATTTAATATATGTACAGTGGCGTAGCGAGGGGAGGGGGCGAGGGGGGCATCATGCTCAGGGCGCTACTCATAAATGTTATATTTTACACATATGGTTTTTGAATGGGGGGGGTGCTAAAGAGGTATTGCGCCCCGGGCGCGAGTTAAGCTCGCTACGCCACTGTATAGATACCAGCTATTTACCAACGCCCTCTCAAGTCACGTATCCATGTAAATCTGGATTAATTCCCTTGTTTCCCACCGATGATCGAACCCTGGACTCTCAGGTCGACATTCGAGCCATCTACACCACTCAACCACCCGTGACATTTGTTGTAGTTTGATGATCACTATGTGTGTCTTGTTGTTGTAGATGTCGTTGCATAACTTGTTGCAGGGGGGGTTGTTGCATTATTTGTGTTGTTTTTTTTTTGTTGGACTCTCTGACGTATTTCCGGTTGTCCCTACGGGTTATACCGTACACACACACACACCCGCCCTACCCACCCACTTCCCACCATATCCTCGACAACCTGTCTGTATCAAACATTTCATCACTCAAGGTAGTGGGGGTGGGGGGAGGTGCCATCGGGTAAAGTCATTAACCCTCCAACCACTGCACGCTGTGTCCGTAACCTTTGACCCTTCGTTTTCCCCCCCTCCTCCCCCTCCACCACCACTTGCATCCATCACAATAATAATAATATAAAAAAAAATAAAGCTCAACTTTGACCTCACGTTAACAGAGTTGTTAAAACAATTAAAGTGTTAATCTGTTGACATTGTTGACTAATTGGCTACCGTCCTCTCAGTACCCTCACCCACCCTCACCCCCCCACACACACACCCACACACCCACACCCCCCCCACACACACACACCCACACCCTCAACTCTTCCAGGTGCGTTACGGTCTTTGTAATGTTTTTAGTGAGGTGGCGGGTGGGGGGTGGATGAATGTATGTTTGAGTGAGGGGGGGGGAGATGGTGCAGAGATAAAAATGATCTCACAGGCAGCACATACACACCGAGGCCAGTGCATACACACCGAGGCCAGTGCATACACACCGAGGCCAGTGCATACACACCGAGGCCAGTGCATACACACCGAGGCCAGTGCATACACACCGAGGCCAGTGCATACACACCGAGGCCAGTGCATACACACCGAGGCCAGTGCATACACCGAGGCCAGTGCATACACACCGAGGCCAGTGCATACACACCGAGGCCAGTGCATACACACCGAGGCCAGTGCATACACACCGAGGCCAGTGCATACACACCGAGGCCAGTGCATACACACCGAGGCCAGTGCATACACACCGAGGCCAGTGCATACACCGAGGCCAGTGCATACACACCGAGGCCAGTGCACTTACACACCGAGGCCAGTGCATACACACCGAGGCCAGTGCATACACACCGAGGCCAGTGCATACACACCGAGGCCAGTGCATACACACCGAGGCCAGTGCATTCACACCGAGGCCAGTGCATACACACCGAGGCCAGTGCATACACACCGAGGCCAGTGCATACACACCGAGGCCAGTGCATACACCGAGGCCAGTGCATACACACGCGAGGCCAGTGCATACACACCGAGGCCAGTGCATACACACCGAGGCCAGTGCATACACACCGAGGCCAGTGCATACACACCGAGGCCAGTGCATACACACCGAGGCCAGTGCATACACACCGAGGCCAGTGCATACACACCGAGGCCAGTGCATACATGCTGTGGGCTTTTCCCCTCCCCCCACCCACCCTCCCACCTCCTTTCTACGTACGTGACATACGATGGAATTTTCCACTCCAAGAGGGTCAGTTCGAGCAGACTTCGGCCATTAGCGCAGCTGCCGCTAGCAGTTCTCATGGACAGGTCGAAGTTCAGGAGGACGGAAAATTTTAAACAGATGACCTATGTCCACTGTAATGAATTTTTTGTTTTGTTTTCCTATTGTTTCTTTTTTCGTTATGGGTCTAAATATGTTTACTTTGTGGTTGTCATAGTAATCAGATTCTTTTGTTTTATTTAATCTATTTATTTACAGCTTATCTTTTCATCTATTTGTCTGTATCTACAACATTGTGCATAGCCGCCTTAAAATATATACAGAGAAAGGAAGGGCTGTCCGTATTTCGTTGCACAGGTAAGGGGCGGCATTTTTAGAATCTGCCCCGGGCGCCATTAATCCTAGTTACGCCACTGTCTCTGTTTACCTGTCTCTCTATCTGTTTGTCTGCCTCTCTATCTTTTTGTCTGTCTCTGGCTCATTTTTTGCCCCCCCCCAATCGATGCTGTGAGTTACGAATTTGATTCCCATCGAATCCAAGTCACCTACCTACATGTGTCTCCCGCGGTGCCTCCATTGTAACTGCACCATCGGTTATGATGGAATGTGAGAAAAGATGGGCGCTGCAACCCCCTCCAACCCCGCCCCCAATTAGTGATCTGTATCTATAAGAGATAAACATATCATCCTTTCAGGGACGTATATTATATATATTGATATATAACAACTTAATGCCATGTCTGTTGTTGTTTTTTTATTTGATTCGAAGCAGCCATTTTGTTTCTAAGCCGTCTAACAATTTAATCGATGTTTTTTTCATGCGGCGCTTTAAAAAAAAATTGACACTTCAAAATTTTTTATATTAAAATATAAACAAGTTTCAATGAGGCTAATAAAATAGTAAAATTTCATACCTACCTTGGTTTATTTATTTAGTATTTTTTACATTTGAGAATACAGCATGCAAGGGGAGCTTAATCCTAGATATAATATTAAAGATGGAACACTTTACATTCCAGTTACTACGCTTGGACAAAACGAAAAAAAACAACTGCATTGTAAATAAACCAAAACAAACAAAAAAATGTGTTGCTGATGCAATCTGTTGGCAAACATGTCAGTACAGTCGTGTCGTGTCACTGACACTTAGCCCCTCCCCCCCACCGACCTCAATTTAGCAGCCACGCCGACCCACATACCAAGTGCAGGTGAATAATTGGCCGACGTTATAGAAATTTGGTGGAATGTTGCCAACCAATCGGTCAAGTACTAATTGCTGCAATAATACAGGTAGAGGTTAGGCCTATTCATTTGAAATAGGATTGCTGGGTTTGAGGGAGTCAAAGATGGGTTGGATGGTTGGGGGGGGGGGGGTGAAGCAGAGGTCATCCTATATCTTTTCGATCTGTTTAAAACAGGGTTGAGGTTTTTCATGTTGGTTTAATCCCTACAAAGCTGAAATGTGTATCTCTTAGATCAGTGGTTTTCAAAAAGCTGGGTTAACGCCTACATTGCTAAAACACCGCGTTTTAAGATCTTTTGTTACATTTATTTGAAGATTACCTGAGTTTGAATAAAATATGATCAAAAATATTTCTAAGTTCTTCGGCACTATTTCGGGATTATATCGTTTATATTTCTTTGGCAATTGGCCAACCAAGACCTACATAGACATACACTCTGACAATTGGCCAAACAAGACCTCCATAGACTTACACTCTGGCAATTTGCCAAACAAGACCGACATAGACTTACACTCTGGCAATTTGCCAAACAAGACCGACATAGACTTACACTCTGGCAATTGGCCAACCAAGACCTCCATAAACTTACTACTATCTAGAATCGAAAAAAAAAATGAAAGATGGCGTGGTCATTCAGTCGGAAGCCACCAGAAGACATGATAAATAACGGTAAAACAAAAGTCTCCAAAGCAAAAATGTGGGGCGGGCATTAGTTTCCCTATTGTTGTGGACGGTTCTTTTTAACTAGTCCGGTGACCGAAAACAAACAATTAAAACGTCCAACAATTTGATAGTGAAATAAGGCGGCGCACACCGACACATCAAATTGTGCGCCGGATGTTGTTTACCAGGGTCGTCTAGTTCGGTGCTACTCAAAGTTGTGTGTGGTCCGCGGACCGGTGCCGGCCCGTGGGTCATCAGCCGCCGGTCCGCAGAAGTTATCAATACTGACTACAGTAACTACTCGGCCAGTGCAGCGAAAATATTGCGCTGGTCCCTGCTCCAATGGAAAAAACTTCCTGCAGGTCCTCCATGCTAAAAAGTTTGAGAAACACTGGTCTAGTAAATATATCCCTTCCCACCACCCGATTTTTGCTTTGGAGACTTTTTCGTCGTTATTTATCATGACCAGAATGACTTAAAATGACTAAACAATTCGGTCTTAGATGGGACCAGTAGTCAAAACATCATTATGGGCCCCCTCAAATTAAAAAAAAATAGGCGACCTTTGTGGAGCTTTCGCCTAAGGCTCCCTAAATGTTCCTTTGCCAAGGGCTTCTATCTGTATTTTTGTATGGGCCCTCTTTACATCATCCTTGGCCCCATATATTCCTTCAACAAAGGCCCCAAAAACGTAAGAACAGCCCTGCTGGTAAATAAACTAAGAAAGGGGGAGGGGGAGAAATGGCTTTTGAAGATTTCTTCGGATGGTAGTATTAACAAAATATGCACATATTTAACCGCAATCCAGAGTCCAGGTTGACACAAGTAGAGATTTATTAGCCACACGTAGTCTTCTATGTAAATATGAAGCGGTGGAATTTTCCAGGAACTCCATCAAAAGGTTTTTTTTTTGTTGTTGGTAAACAAACAGCCGGACAAGAAAAATAAATGCGCACAAAGAGTAAACAAAGAGGAGAGTGTGTTGCTGGGTGGCAAACCTGATTTGTATTTTACAAAGACAGGTTGTAAAACTAAGTCATAAAACAAAAGTATTAAATGCTAGGTCACAAGAGAATTTAGCATACGCCCTTCCTCATTTACCCCATCCGCTATTGCTATACAGAAAAAAAAAATAAACGGTCCTGAAGGTATCAATGTATTGGTCCTGGAACCGTCTCTCCAACCTACGTAATTGTTAATGAAAACAATGTCAACACAATCAAAATATATTATAGAGATGTCCATGGGACAACAGCATCAGCATTGGCTTGCAGCGATGAAACGTTTTTCGTTCACAGTGTGTGTGTTTAATAATGAAGCCTTTAAGTTAGTTTTATTTACCGGAGAAAATAAATAAATAGATTATTTAAGGAAAATAGACATCGAAAGAGCCGCATGCGGCTCGCGAGCCGCAGGTTGCCGACCCTTGGCATAGACTAATATAATCCTACATGAGTAATCTAAACCCATAAATTTCATTAGACTTCATTAAGGATTAAGGATTATTTTTACAGCGAAACCTGAGGTTAAAATTGATGATTCATCTTGTACAACACATGAATTCAGAATAATCCTTCTGTCAACATACCTGTGACACCATACCTGTTTCATTTTTGTGTGACGTGTTAGCCAAGGATTACAATTCAATAATATATCGCTAGCTTAATTCCGAAATTTTCATAAGTTAAAAACTAGATCAGCGATTCTCACATTATTCATTGACGCGATCCACTTTAAAAATATTTTTTTTTACAAATTTCTACACCCACTTCATTAAGTAAACAAAACTACAATGAAAGAAATGGAACAAAAGCGACATTAATTTTGACATTGCAGACAAACTTTCAAACGTTTACTTCTGTAACATGCATAGAAGAAGAACTATAGAAAAATCCACAGATTATCGAACAATTAATTAAAAATTGGAAAACAACTTCCCCAACGTACTGGACCCATTTAGGGCTTATACAAAAACCGACTTTTGAAAAAACCGGTTGTCGAAGGTCAATTTCTCAAAAAACCGGCGAAAACCGGTTTTCGGTTTTACTATAAAATAAGTGAAATAACGGATATTTTAAGCATTCTAGCAATAATTATTTTCAATGTATGTAGTATTTAATTAACGTGTATGAGAAAGAATGAAGGATAATGTAATTAAGTCAACCAGTTTTTACGTAAAACAATAAATACAAGAAAAAAAGTATCTATTAGACAGTAAAAATACTACTACTGTCTACTGGGTACCTATATATTTATTTAAACTGCTTTATAACTAAATACATTGCTATCATGACTTTTCTTTCTCATGTTTCATTTATATTATATTGTCAAAGAAAGAGGTTTGGTTTGCCGCACACAGACCAGTTCTGAAATCAGCCGTTGTGATGTAGACCTCAGTATAGAGCTTATTTATGTATATAGTCTATGGAAATTTCGGTTCTCTTTCTACTCATGGTATTCACTTTCTGCCTTCCCCCCCCCTCTCTCTCTCACACTCATCCTCTGTATAAGTTTCTAACGTTATCTATATATGTGACACAGTACACCCCCGTTTCAAGTTGTATACTTCCGGCAAGTCAACACTAAATTCGTGCGCTATAAAAAAAAAACATCGGTTGTTTTGTGGAATTAGTTAACGACTTGAATTTAGCCCTCTTTCCAGGTCGAGTAAACGGATGCAATAAATCTCTCAATGTGTATATACCGTCCCCTTCACCTCCATCCAATCCTCAAGTTACCCCTCAACCACTTGGGCACGCATTCTCTTTTGTACCGCTCAACAGTTACTTTCTATCAATGCCAATGTACACAGGTCGGACTGAGGAGGGAGTTCATTGGAAAGTCGCAGTTTCCTAGATTTCTCTGTAATATCGTGGAATGTATCAACATGTTTTGCTATTTGTTAAGTTCTAAGCTAAAACCGACTTTTAAAGGCAAACAAACCGGTTATCGAATGCTTCGACTTTTGTCAAAAAACCGGTTTTTCGCCGCCGGTTTTTAAAAACCGACAACCCCTAGACCCATTCTTTGAGAACAACTGAGGTAAATAATCCTCAAAGTTGATCCCGAACATGTCGAAGAGAGAAATGAGAAATTAAAACCCGGTCACCAAGGGTCCAGGTCGTTCAAAAATAAAATGTCACAACAACCTGTCCAACTTAAGCCACACCACCTTGGCCTTCTTCACTCCCAACTTTCAGAGCCATCGTCATCTAGGGGTGGGAACCGATACACACATCAGGGGGGGGGAGGGAGTTGCGACCAGTACATATAAAAGGGACTCCTTCTCCCTCAAATACCAGGGCCGTTGTAAGGGAGGTAGTTGCAACCAGTACATGTATTAGAGACCCCCTTACTTCCATAGCCATTGCAAGGGGAGGGTGGGGCTGCAAACCGTACATTTATCAGGGGGGCCACCTCTGTTAATAAAATCCCCGGCGATTAACTGTACGCTATAATAAAATGACTTAGCCATTGGGGAATATGTATGATTAGAAAGCCCCGACACCCTCGGTCAACTGGTGATTGCAAAGGGGCCCAGAATTAGCTTCCTATTCCTGCAACCAGTCCCCACTCTCAAAACTCTTGATTATTGTAATAGCTATTAACAGCCATCAATTTATAAGACCGTAAAACTCTATTTAGGACCATTCCCTCTATTTTACAACAAAAGATCATAATTGGGTTAAGTGTCGACGAGTTTTTCAAAGAACTTCAAGTGTGCCGGGAGTTGAAAGAGATTTGCGGAGCACTGACAGAGAACGTACATGTATTCATTGAAAAATTATTAATTCTCTCTTTTTTAATATTTCAAGTTCTCCTTTCCATTCAAATACAACACAACGTCTCCAACATTTCATCAAGTCCCCAAGCTTAGCTTGTAAATTAAATAACTAATATAATAATTCCATGTTTGGTTAGGGAGTTTTATTTATTTTTAATCTTTTACTCTTTCTCATTATTTGGATTGACCCAGACGAGGTCATCTAAAAATAGCTGACCCACTGATCTAATGACACTGCACACCAACAAACGTGACCTGATCTCTTTTTTCAGTTTCCGTTTTTCTGTGCTCTGTGCACCACAGCCTCACAACAACACCCCCCCTCCCTTCATCTTAGCGCCCCCCCCCCCCAACAACCAACACTTTCCCCCTCCCTCCATTAACATTGCCATCAAATCATCTTGAAATCACTTCAGGTCATCTTTACACAGCTATTGATGACGTGGCGGTCTCCATTGTGTATATTTGTATGTATCTAAGTGCAGTATCTGCCTGTTTGCATGTACTTTTTGTAAATGCTTGTGTGTTTGTATGTATCTGTGTGATGTAAGTATGCTTGTAAGTATCTGTGTGATGTGTGTACGTTTGTATATATCTGCTCTATATCTGTGAGCTGTGTCTGTGTGTTTGTATATATCTGTGTGATGGTTGTATTTTTGTATGTATCTGTGAGCTGTGTCTGTGTGTGTGTGTGTGTGTGTATCTGTGTGCTGTGTGTATGTTTGTATATATATATATATGTGAGCTGTGTCTGTGTGTTTGTATATATCTGTGTGCTGTATGTATGTTTGTATATATCTGTATGCTGTGTCGGTGTGTGTGTATGTATCTGTGAGCTGTGTCTGTGTGTATATGTATCTGTGTGCTGTGTGTATGTTTGTATATATCCGTATGCTGTGTCTGTGTGTGTGTGTATGTATCTGTTTGTATAAATCTGTGTGGTGTTTATATGTTTGTGTTGAATCCGTGTATGTATGTATGCATGATTTATGTTTGTGTGTGTGCCTGTAAGTTTGTGTGTGCTAATGAATTTATGTTCGTATATACGCATGTTAAGTTCTCGTTTGTGTCTGTGTTTGTGTGTATTTCAATTTCCGTAGTATGCTTGTAAAGTGTGCGGGTTGGTTTGCATGTATTATGTATTATAAATTTTGTGCATGCAATGACTGCAAATAAATAAAGTGTAAAAAAGATCTTGGATCGATAGTTTGTTTGTATGCGTGTACATACAAACACAGACACAAACGCGAACATAAATGCACTAACACACACACAAACATACAGATAAACATAGACATTAATGATTAACAACCAAATCTAAGTCAAATACAGTAGAGTGCAGTTGAATGAGAAAGGCAGCCAATTCAAATTACTAGGAAGCTACTGGTCAGTGGATACTGGCCATGCGGCCAGTCACGAGTTCTTCCTTGCAATGACCATCACTACAGTACTATCAACATAAATCTATTTCTAATTCCGTCTCCTACTCCGACTACTCCCTTGAACTTTTATTGTTGTATTCCTTCCATCTAACAGTGTGTATGACCTAACAGAGACGGTACCAAAAATAAAACGGGCGGGAGGTATTAGGAGTGGGGGGGGGGGTATAAATAGCACCAGTACGCATGCGTATTAACGAAAATGGGGGTTTAAATGAAACCATAATATGAGGATTCGAAGAATGGTATTATTGACAGTCAGGTGTGTTGGCTCTGAATTTATTCGCGAACAAGAAATAGACTTTTTGGAAAGAGGAATTCAAACCAATCAGAGAATAAAATAAAAATACATTTAAAAACATTTAACTATATTCAGTTGTGGGCAAACTTTCTGAGCTACGAGCCACGTGTGGTACTTAAATTTAACCAAAGGGCCGCACAAAGGGGGTATATATATATATATATATATATATATATATATATATATATATATATATATATATCAGAATCATTATAATTCCCCAAGGTAAGGATTAACTTCGCATTTTGTAAACAAAAAGAACACGAAGGATCAGATCACAATGTGCTATCATTGGTCAGAGCTGCACGTGATATCTAAACTGGGGACTTCCCCCTCGTGACGTAACTACCCTTATTGGCGCCCGGGCTGAGGTCTAAAAAGGCCAACATATTCAAGTGCAAAGGGTTACTGAAGTGGTGAAAATGCCGCCCATTTTTGGAGGCAAAGTAAGTGCCGCCCGAGGCGGATCGCTCCCCACCTCCGCCCTAACCTAGTTCCTCCCTTTCAACTCATTGTCTTACTCCCTTTCCATCACCACACCCCACCCCACCCCCATGCAAGCTCCAATGTTAGTTGTATTTTTAAATAATTAAACATAATCTACGCACCAATAATGAACGACATAAAAAAGGGCGTAGTCAAAGAGGCGCATAGGGCCTTAGAATTTAAAACAACAGTTTTTTTTGTTTTGTTTTTTCAGTCTATTTTTTTTTTGTTTGACCTAAGCCAGTTAAAAGTTTCTTCCAATTTTCGTTACGTCTGCTGTAGACGAATACGTCACTTCCTAAATCACTGAGTCCCCATTATAAATTGTTACCCCACCCTTCCGGACATTAATCAATAACACGTAAACTAAATTATTATTCTTTATTATTATTATTAAATATTATCAAATGCGTTCTTTTTATTTCACCTGATTTCTAAATACACTTTTTACTTCTTGTTTTGACATTTAAAATAAAAACAATTTCGAAAATTAAAAAAAAAAAAAAGAAAATATTGATGTTGCTCTACATTTCTGTATTTCTTACTACGTTCTTTTAATTTTTGTACACATCATTTCCTTTCATCTACATTAAAGAAAACATTTTTCTTTAATTAATGTTTTGATTTTTTCCTCATTCAAATATTGAATAATTATTTCTGTAACATGGCCTAGATATATGATTTTTGATATTTTTGTTAGCTAATTGTTTTTGTCTGTTTGTGAGTTGGCAATGAGAATCCAATACAAAAAAGTGCCGATGGAAATGCGAGATGCAATCTCTTTCTCGTTGTGCCTCCTTGGTCATTGCACTATCAACTATGCAGTGCCGAACCTAGGGATGTGGGGTGCCCCGGGGGCTTAGCCTCTTTCGGTATCCCTGCATTTTTACATTCGACACCATGACATGAGATAATGTACTTAATATTTAATATAAAAAAGATTTTTGGAGGCCCCCCCTCAAGCTGGGGCCCTGGGGGGAGGGACTTTCGGATTTGGACCCCATCCTCCCACCACCCTAGGTACGATAGTGGATTATGGGATCGAAGAGGTAAACATCTCATCTTTACGTGAACTTCACGGATCTCTTATAATAAACATGTAGCGACGATGCAAACCTGTTGGTGGCTCATATATATAGGCAGATCCCATTCGTTGGTAAAGGGGGACGAGGGCAGTTAAAGTTAAATTTGTGATTTACAGGGCAATGACGCTGTCAATAGGCACGCTGCTTACAATTCAACGCCCACGATAGGCATTGATAGCCGTGGAAACCACTTGAGTCGTATGGCAACCACATTAGGGGGGGGGGGCTTCCAGAGAAAAAAAAATAATATTAACCCTATTAAGGAGCAGGGGGGGGTCCAAGGCTCTATGGATACTGCAACTAAGACCTTTATTTTTAATTCAATTTAAATTTAGCTTTGGAATTAGGTCCATCGTTTGGTCTATGGCGGTCAAAGTTCAAGGGAGCAGGTGGAGGGGGAGGGGGGAGGGTCGTATTGTCCGAGTACTTACTGACCCAAGACCCAAACTGTTACTATACGCCGACACGTTCGGCCAATGACGTGTCAGATTCTGCTGACAGATAATGACAGATGTCAACCTAGTTATGAGTGTGATGACGGATGTCAACCTAGTTGTGTGTGTGATGACGGATAGGGGATAAACAAAATGATCTAAGCGCTGGATGTTTACTAACAAACCAGAGAATCAAAAATAAATATATTTTATTTCCCTTGATTCCGATTGCTCCTTCGTTATCGAAGCAAGATTTAGTACAGGTCATGCTGACCCTTAGATATACATATATTTGTGTGTGTGTGTGTGTGTGGCACTACACAGAAAAAGCTTTGAACAAAAAAGAAAAACTACACATAATATATATATATTGGCAAGGGAGATAATTATACTTATCACACGTTATTGATTGGACATTAGTTAAAAGGGAGACAACTTAAAAATAAAATTAAAAAACATTTAACTATGTTCAGTTGTGGGCAAACTTTCTGAGCTACGAGCCACGCGTGGTACTTAAATTTAACATGAGGGGCAGCACAAAGAGGGGTGGGGGGTATATAACTGAAAATAACACTCTAAAAATTTTACTTGAAATTAAACTCTGCGGCCAGATCAAACTTCCAAACGGCCTGACTCGACCCGCGAGCCATTCTGTGGTCAAGTATAAGGGTGATGTGTTGGTAGTGCAGTTGTGTATAGTTCAGGGGTCGGCAACCTACGGCTCGCGAGCCGCATGCGGCTCTTTCGAGGTCTTGTTGCGGCTCTACCGATGTCAAATTGCGGCCTATTCAAATACCATAATATTGAAACAACAATTTTAGTGGCTCTTTAAAAAACTGAGAAAATTGTAAATTATAGCTTGTGCCTCTTCCGGCTCTAAAGGTTTACTCACCCCTGGTGTAGAAGAATCAGCGTAAGATTGGAAAGCACTCGAAGCGCTCTTAACCGACACCTAGCACTGTGCGCACGTGTGTGTGTGTGGGGGGAGCAGAACCTGGTTAAGTAGTTTAGTAATGTAGGTCATGTGGAAAAACAACTGGGGCATAAGGGCGACTTTGTGGCGATTCAAACCACACCCCATCCATCTGCTCTCTGTCCGACACAGAGACTAGCGAATCAAAACTTTTTTCCCCCGACCCCCCGATCTAGGATTAAGCCTCCATGATCTCTTGAAACTACTCCCTTGCCTTCGATACTCTTATACATCTATTCAGTGGCGTCACTAGTAGGGTGCTGGCCGCACCGGGTGACACCAACCCAGCCCCGTAGCGTGAAAATTCTACAACAGGGGCCAGGCATTCTACAGTGGGGGGGGGGGGGCAGGTAATGCATTTTACTAAGTAGAACAAATAAGCAGAGGGGGCCAGACAAAATGCAGGGGGTCCGGCCCCCAGACCACCCCGCACGCTAGGGCCTGCACCAATCGTAGCGACGCCTCTGCTTCTATTATAGGCTGTGTTCGTTACTTGAAAGGTGCTTCGTTGAGGTCTAGACTGATTGTGGGGCATCTATGGACAGTTTGAATATTCTGAGCTATATATAGATATTAATAAAAGCATATGTCGTTGAATTTCATTACCATATTTAAGAGTGCATCCTTATTTACTGTTTAGGAATATGGTAAAAAAAATATTTTTTTCAGCGCATCTGGGCTTATAGGGGCGGATGAAGCGTAGAATTCATCTTAGCTGCAATAGCAAGTTAAGCTAATGACCAATTTATAAAGCTGAATAAACTTGCATACATTCACGGAAACCTGAAAAATTCAGTGAGTTCTCCACGAGGATTAAGCCGGAAAACTTTTGACAGTCGGGGTCTCTACATCGGATTGTCATCCATTCAATTCAACACATTGAAACACCGGCGTATATTTCGCTACAAAAAGGTGTAATTGAAATGCTAACCTTTGAATAACCCGCTCTTATCAACTTACCTGGAAAATGTCAATTCTTGACAGTCAGGTTGTCAAAATTTTGAACTGTTACAGTTCTGTCTCATTGATTAATTATGTCCAATGTTCCCTCTAAGGTGTGATATGAAGTGAGCAAAAAATTTTGTCTCTGAGCGACATTTTGTTTTGAGGTCAAAATTTGTGAGCGATTTAAGTGATGTCGTCCGTCGGAGTGAGCGATCGCACGTATAGTATGAGCGACGCTCTGAATTCGTGTGAGCGATCGCTCACGTGCTCAGCTTAGAGGGAACATTGATTATGTCATGTGACTAGTTTATTTAAGCTCCGGAAATAGTTTAAAAAAAAAAAGGCCTGGTGGGGGAGAGGTCAGCCAGTTAACGGGGGGGGGGGTGTAATGGTCCAAAGGTCATTGTATGTATGTCGATTAACTCAACGACCTACAAAATTAGGTTAGGACAACTATTACCATTAACAGGAAGGGACTTTTTTTTAAAACTATTGTTTACTTGTATTTTTGCTGGACGGACGGTTGGTCGAGTGGTGCAGAGCACACAATTGTCCAACTGAGAGGCCTGGGTTCGATCCTCGGTGAAAATTAAATACATTTTTCCACGCTCTGGTGAAAGTTGGTTTCAAGTCCATCAAGTCCCTCCTAGCTTTAAATAAGTACCTGACTTAAATTCGTGATATAAGGCTAGCTGGGCCAAACACAAAAATCTTTTTGTATGCCGTGGATATAGCTTCGCACCCTCGGGGTACACTAGTTAAAAAAGGTTGAGAACTCCGCCCACTTTTTCCGATATAGAATTGATCTGGTATTGAGGACAGATGAGTGGCAAAACAACCATTATGGGGGACGGATGGTCGTGCGGTAAAATGCTCTGCTGTCGACTTGAGGGTCCCTGGCTCGATCTTCGGTGAGGACCATTGAATAGTTTGGTCATGGCTTAAGTCACAGCTATGTCTCCCGTGGTGCTTCCATGGCCATTGCACTGTCGACTATGGTGGGGATGAAATAAGGACAAAAACCGTCCCATAAGTGGTTTATAGGATCCAATAGATCTCATCTCATCCTGACACGGACTTCACATATCACCTCGTTTCTAAAATTTCATTCAGCCACCTTTCGTTCGAAACGAAATGTCATAATTATCATATATTATAGTATAATATAGACTAAAAATTTTCAGAATCCTTTTATTAAAAGAATTTATCCTTTGTATTTTAAGTAAAGATTTATTAAGTTCTTCGATTTGACTAAAAACAACTGTTTACAAACCACAAATTGTATTTCACGAGTCATGGTCTTTTCATTCATGTCAATAACCTTTCCATCTGTTCTCGTCTTTCAAAACGGAAGCGCGCGGTCAGATTCGTCCGTTATTGTCGTCAACAGACGCCGCCATAGCAATGACCTAATTTATTTATAACTTGCCTGGTTTTGGGTTGACTTTTATTACACTTCCAATGAGCGAGAAGTGGGGGTTGGAGGGGGGGTATAGAGACGCCTATGCAAAACTGGAATCATATTCATTGTTTACAGCAAATCATAAGTTGAAGAAGTGCAAATGAAATGACCATTTATTTATACTCTGCTAAAAAATGGTTAAACAAGTGACGTGTGTGTGTGTGTGTGTGCGTGTGTGCGATCTGAAAGGCGTGAACAATGGTAACTTGTTCGATGTTGAATGCATATATGTATGTATATTTGTGTGTGTATATGGGTATTATGTTTGAATGTGTGTGTGTATGCATGTACGTACGATTGTATATATATATATATATATATATATATATACATATATATATATATATACGCCGTACCGGTGCGTACCTGCACAAAAAAAGCACTATACCGGCACCTTTTTCAATGTGGGGGAAAAATTATTACTTTTCTTGTATTTTAAGAGGATTTAAGTTGGTTAATTATAAAATAAAATTGTTTTAGACATTTAGTATCTTTGCAGTTGTGATTTAGCTTGCATCGAGGTGCGAACTTGTAGTTAAAAGTTAGGCAATGCATCACTGAGTACCGGCACCTATTTTTTTTTAAAAAAAAAAAAAGCACTGTATATATAATATATAATACATACATAAATTGTAGATATTTGGGTGAATTTATTGAGTTTTAGATATATTGACTGACAGAGACGTACATAATGATGAACCTGTGTCTGTCCAACAACGTGTTGTCTGCACTCTATACTCCAATATAAATGTTATTCATGACTTCATTTGAATGTAAATTGAACACACACAAAAAACAAGGACATAAAAACAGAATCCAACATCAAGCTAGACTTAGAAGTGACCCACTGGGTCGGTCAAATGTTTGCCCCCACCCCTTCAACTGCCTCAGGTCGTTAACCGTGAGACTCGTTGAAGTAGTTGACCTAATTTCATATGTAAAGCTATGAATATATTAAGTACTGTAGTTGTGAAGACATAAAATTGTAAGAACAAATAAATATATAAATGCAAAGTATAAATATTGTACAATTGTAGAAGGCATACAATTGTAAGGACAAATAAATAAATAAATATATTGTACCATTGTAGAATCTCATCAAGTTTACGTCCTAAAACGTGTTGCAGATGATGCGAATCTATTGCCCGGGGAATATACACTTAAATTTATGCCGTGATTGAAAAATGTATGATTTTTTTTTAAGTTTTCTTGATTTTTTTATATGTGTATATACATTTAGATTTTATAAAACCTTTTTTCATGCAAATATTATATGATATCAATACATTTTTAACTTTTAAATTATTAGAGCATTTCATAAATATGGCGAAAAGTTATTTTTGTTCCGACAAAAAACGTTCGAAAATCATCCAATCAAAAGTTTGCAATGACTACGTGCTATTATCTGGGAAAATACAAGTTGACTAACTATAAAGCTCTGTATTGAGTCGTTTCTACTCTCGTTAAAATATCTTTAGTGGCTATTCCATCTGCCTTAATGGTCTTCAATGGGCAGTAACTTAATTAGCGTCAGTGACTCACGTGTCGGACTCTAAAAATAATAAATAAATTAATAATTGAAGTAATGAAAATGGCGCTCCATGCTTGAGGAAGATCAAGTGTAGCCAGGGCGCAGACAGTTCACCCCGACTCTACGCCACTACGCAACAGCTAAAAAAAGCAACATTTCTCTTCTTTAAGTCCAATTCAATCACAGACATATAATATATATATATATAAAAGCGATTTCGGCTCTGCGTTAAATTGAGAGTAAATAACTAATACAACAGTATTCCAATTTAAAATACTATCATGAAAAATCGGATCTGCCCGAAACCAAAAATAACCTAGCCTACCGATCAAGCCTAAGGGGATATAACTCTATTCAAAGTTTTTGCAGGACACAGCTAGTATATATCTATTTTATAACTCTCCTCTTGCTCTCGATGGTGCGCTACAAATAGGGAATTCCCCAAAAAAACCAACGCGCCGTAAAAATTAACATATTGAAAGCAATAACTTTGTGACATAAGAGCAGCCGAGTTGTGATAATGAAGCCGGCAGTGTGGAATGGTGGCCATTGATGATGTTTATTGTAATTAGATTATTAAATGCTGTGTTTTTATTGAACCTACGCCAATGCTGTTGTGATTTTCCTGTAGAGCATTTAACTATATATATATGTATATATATGTATATATTGTAGAATTTTTCCCGAGGAAAAAAACCCACTTCTCTTTGTCTGTTTATGTTTAGAGATGTGTTAAGATTTGCTGTGTCTGTTTGGTTTGCAGCGACACGTCCATGGCATACACCACTCACCAGGTCGGGATGAAACTAGGTGACGGCCAGCGGGGACGGCGTGACCTTACATCCGGGCTATGTAGGTCAAAGTATCACTCGGCGCGACCGCTCTCTCCCCGCCGCCCTACCCCCCTCCCATCCCTTCCCATTCCATTTCTGTTGATAAATTCCAAACTACGCCTCTCCCCACCCCCCCCCCCACCACCACACTTTCATTCTGCGTAATGTTTTTTTTTTCTTCTCCTCCAGTGGGTGATTCATTTTCATTGATTCAAGCCATTACCAACAATTGTGTTTAACAGATTCCATTAGTCTGTGCACGACGTCATTAATGGACAGAGGAGACAACGACAGACTGCAAGATCGTGGGTCTGTGTTGGAAGACATGAGAAAAGATGAATTTGATATATTACTGAAATCAGTGTGTGTTGGTGTAAGTAAATAGTCCAATACATGGAAGCGACCTTCTGAGTATCCATTGATAAAACAATACCATAACTGTGATCATATCTATCTATCTATCTATCTATCTATCTATCTATCTATCTATCTATCTATCTATCTATCTATCTATCTATCTATCTATCTATCTATCTATCTATCTATCTATTTATCTATCTATCTATCTATCTATCTATCTATCTATCTATCTATCTATCTATCTATCTATCTATCTATCTATCTGTCTGTCTGTCTGTCTGTCTGTCTGTCTGTCTGTCTGTCTGTCTGTCTGTCTGTCTATCTATCTATCTGTCTGTCTGTCTGTCTGTCTGTCTATCTATCTATCTATCTATCTGTCTGTCTGTCTACTTACCTTCTGCTAACCATACATCTATATATCATCTATGTTTCTATCTGTAGCAATATATCTATATATTTCAAACTATCTATTTTACACCTCTCAATTTATTCTTTTTTTCATTTCCACACAGGTATTGTAAAATTTTAACTTATCAATTTTTTTTTTGCCTGCCCTCCTAGTTTTCAAACTTCTTCTTCTGTCGACCTTTTATCAGAAGAAATATCTGAGACAAAACGTCTGGGAAAAATCTTGAGCAGTTCAGAATATTGATAAATTCCAAGAAATGAAAAACCAACTACGCCATCATTATTACCTCAGTAAATTGATAACATACACTCCTGGAGTAAGTTGTTTTACACAATAATTATTATACTTCCATACTTTTTATACTCTGTAATGGCCCTCTATACTTGTGATAACCTCTATACTTGGCATGGCCACTATATTTGGCATGGCCACTATACTCGGCATGTCCACTATACTTGTGATAACCACTATACTCGGCATGTCCACTATACTTGTGATAACCACTATACTCGGCATGGCCTCTATACTCGGCATGGCCACTATACTAGGCTTGGCCACTATACTTGGCATGACCACTATACTCGGCATGGCCACTATACTCGGCATGGCCTCTATACTCGGCATGGCCTCTATACCCGACATGGCCTCTATACCCGGCATGGCCTCTATATCCGGCATGGCCTCTATATCCGGCATGGCCTCTATACCCGACATGGCCTCTATACCCGACATGGCCTCTATACCCGGCATGGCCTCTATACCCGGCATGGCCTCTATACCCGGCATGGCCTCTATACCCGGCATGGCCTCTATACCCGACATGGCCTCTATACCCGGCATGGCACAAAATTATCTAAGGGTGCCTGCCATTGGGCTAATTGCCATCATGACCAGTCGGCCACTATCCTCCATACATTAAGACATCCCTAGCCCTACTTTGTACCGCTAGACCCTGAGTTTAATAAGTCTCCATAATTAGCCCCCCCCTCCCTCCCCCAGGGCCACCCACCTTTCCCTTACTTCATCTTCGCAGAAAATGTTCAGACTCAGCCCCAGTGACCTACCTTTCGATGAACCCCTCCAATAACAAAATAAAGATCCACTCGTTGGGGTCAGTCCGGTGGCATTTTACTCCGATTGACATCAGGTCATCTATCCCATAATTTCTGGCTTGACACACGAAAAAAATTCTCAAAATACAGGTTACGTTTAAATCTGGAAGTTATTGTCCTGTGATTGTCAATAGATCGTCATTGGATTGTACTTTTACTCTTCGCTAATATTAAGCTACAAATGTATTACATTGCTCTTATAACAGCAGTTCTCAAACTGTAAGTGTATTTCCCACTTTTTCACTTACATGGCCGAGCGGTGTAGAGTGCAGCGCTTCTCAACTTTTATTTTTTCCGCGACTGTGTACCCCAAAGAGGATGAAAAGTATGTCCGCTGGTAACCCCCCTCACTAAGTTCTTTAAATTCAACAGAAAGTAGATGTCACTGCATAACGCTTCAAACTCTTTTCCGTATACCCCTAGGGGTACGCCTACCGCCGGTTGAGATCCCCGGGTGTAGAGCGCTCGACTGTCCTCTTGAAAGTCCCTGGGTTTTTAATATGTCTACCTCACATGCAGGCCCGTAGCGTGCGGGGGCGGGCCTCCCCTGCGTTTTGTCTGCCCCCCTGCTTATTTGTTGCACTTAGTAAAATGTATTACCTGGCCCCCCTTGTATTGTCTGGCCCCTGCTGTAGAATGCCTGGCTACTCCTGTAGAATTTTCACGCTACGGGGCTGCTCACATGACATACGACCATCGGACAAAATATATCTTGACAGAATTCTACAAAATAAAAAAATGACAGATATTGTTCTATTCCTGGTCCGGGTAGTGTGGGGTTGGGGGGAGGGGAGGTAGGGGAAGGAGGGGAAGGAAATGAAGTTGAGCTGGGCACTCACCAAGTCCCCTCCCCCCCCCCTTTCCCTTCCTCACACACCCGCCTCCATGGTTTTATCGTCCTGACTGACTACTGGAGTACTCACGTAGACCCACCTCGACTGTGTGGTCTAACCTACTGCTCATCACGTAATCCTTGACTTTTGTGACGTAGTGGGTTAAGGGGGTGGGGGGGGAGGAGGGGCACTGACTCTTAGTTGTCGTCGCGTGCAGACAGTCCGTAATACATGTCTTTGAGTATCACACACGGAATCTTTAGTAACCTGTTATGTATGTAACTTTGACTTACTTTATTTTTATAATTATAATTACTGAAAGGATTCGATTATAACTACATTGTGTAATCGTATTTCCGGTCATGCCAAGTTGTTTACATGGATAAAAAAAACTTATAATGTGGAGTCCCAGTGCTTTAAAACAAAAACAAAAAAAAATTCACTATTAGGGTTTCGCTCTTCAATACTTTGAGATTCAAATCTTTCAAAAATGTCATTCTTCTTTTCTTTTGTTTGTCACTGACGTCACACAATGACGTCATTGCAGATATAAAACTGAAGTATAATCTCCAAACTCGTAGATAAACAACATCAGTTTTAAACAGCACTTAACTATATGCGTGTTTATTATTGCTCAAGCTACTGATTGATTCAAAAACATGTTGACTCCAATAAGTACATTATATGTTTTGATATTTTTTTTCATTAACGCTGTTTGAATCCTATACTCTGATGCCTAAACTATGGAGCATAACAGGAGCGTAAATTCTGGAGTATAAGGTCTGGAGCCAATGTAGAGTTATATACGCCCCCTGTCTATAATAGTAATGTGAAGAAATAATAGATTTAACACAGTTGGACTTCAATTCTCTGGCGTCTCTACAAGTGAGTGGTGGGTGGGGATTGAAATTGGGAGGGGGGGGGGAGGGAAATCCCAGGTAAAGTCGTGTCGTCTTGACGTTGGTTGGAAACAGAATTTCCGCCTACCATCTTTATATGATCATCGTCTACTATCTTTATATGACCATCGCCTGCCATCTTTATATGACCATCGCCTACCATCTTCATAAGACCATCGCCTGCCATCTTTATATGATCATCGCCTACCATCTTTATATGACAATCGCCTGCCATCTTTATATGACCATCGCCTGCCATCTTTATATGACCATCGCCTACCATCTTCATAAGACCATCGCCTGCCATCTTTATATGGTCATCGTCTGCCATCTTTATATGACCATCGCCTACCATCTTTATATGATCATCGTCTGCCATCTTTATATGACCATCGCCTGCCATCTTTATATGACAATCGCCTGCCATCTTTATATGACCATCGCCTACCATCATCATAAGACCATCGCCTGCCATCTTTATATGGTCATCGTCTGCCATCTTTATATGACCATCGCCTACCATCTTTATATGATCATCGTCTGCCATCTTTATATGACCATCGCCTGCCATTTTTATATGACCATCGCCTGCCATCTTTATATGACCATCGCCTACCATCTTCATAAGACCATCGCCTGCCATCTTTATATGATCATCGCCTACCATCTTCATAAGACCATCGCCTGCCATCTTTATATGATCATCGCCTACCATCTTTATATGACAATCGCCTGCCATCTTTATATGACCATCGCCTGCCATCTTTATATGACCATCGCCTACCATCTTCATAAGACCATCGCCTGCCATCTTTATATGGTCATCGTCTGCCATCTTTATATGACCATCGCCTACCATCTTTATATGATCATCGTCTTTATATGACCATCGCCTGCCATCTTTATATGACCATCGCCTGCCATCTTTATATGACCATCGCCTACCATCTTCATAAGACCATCGCCTGCCATCTTTATATGATCATCGCCTACCATCTTTATATGACAATCGCCTGCCATCTTTATATGACCATCGCCTGCCATCTTTATATGACCATCGCCTGCCATCTTTATATGACCATCGCCTACCATCTTCATAAGACCATCGCCTGCCATCTTTATATGATCATCGCCTACCATCTTTATATGACAATCGCCTGCCATCTTTATATGATCATCGTCTGCCATCTTTATATGACCATCGCCTGCCATCTTTATATGACAATCGCCTGCCATCTTTATATGACCATCGCCTACCATCTTCATAAGACCATCGCCTGCCATCTTTATATGGTCATCGTCTGCCATCTTTATATGACCATCGCCTACCATCTTTATATGATCATCGTCTGCCATCTTTATATGACCATCGCCTGCCATTTTTATATGACCATCGCCTGCCATCTTTATATGACCATCGCCTACCATCTTCATAAGACCATCGCCTGCCATCTTTATATGATCATCGCCTACCATCTTCATAAGACCATCGCCTGCCATCTTTATATGATCATCGCCTACCATCTTTATATGACAATCGCCTGCCATCTTTATATGACCATCGCCTGCCATCTTTATATGACCATCGCCTACCATCTTCATAAGACCATCGCCTGCCATCTTTATATGGTCATCGTCTGCCATCTTTATATGACCATCGCCTACCATCTTTATATGATCATCGTCTTTATATGACCATCGCCTGCCATCTTTATATGACCATCGCCTGCCATCTTTATATGACCATCGCCTACCATCTTCATAAGACCATCGCCTGCCATCTTTATATGATCATCGCCTACCATCTTTATATGACAATCGCCTGCCATCTTTATATGACCATCGCCTGCCATCTTTATATGACCATCGCCTGCCATCTTTATATGACCATCGCCTACCATCTTCATAAGACCATCGCCTGCCATCTTTATATGACAATCGCCTGCCATCTTTATATGACCATCGCCTGCCATCTTTATATGACCATCGTCTACCATCTTTATATGACCATCGCCTGCCATCTTCATAAGACCATTGCCTACCACCTTTATATGATCATCGTCTACCATCTTTATATGACCATCGCCTGCCATCTTTATATGACCATCGTCTACCATCTTTATATGACCATCGCCTGCCATCTTCATAAGACCATTGCCTACCACCTTTATATGATCATCGTCTACCATCTTTATATGACCATCGCCTACCATCTTTATATGGCCATCGCCTACCATCTTCATATGACCATCACATACCATCTTCATATGAAGATCGCCAACCATCTTTATATGGCATTCGCCCACCATCTTCATATGACCATCACATACCATCTTCATATGACGATCGCCGACATCTTCATCTGACCATCACCTACGATCTGCATATGACCATCGCCTACGTCACTTCTACGTCTGTGTAGCCTGTATCTGATGGTTGTACCCGTTGTCATTTTTATTGAGCGCAGTTAAGGTCGATGGAGAAAGTCTGACACTCTGTCAATGTTTGTAGTCTGAAGTGTTGATTGAAGCCTTTGATAGAGAGATAGACAAAGTCAGCGTTTGATTTTTTGTCTATCATAACAGACAGACAGGCTGTTAGATTGATATGTGAAGGATATGTGTTTAATGGGTAGATACATTGACAGTTGATATACAGATTTTAAAATTGATATATGGATGGGTAAATTTTAGATAGATAGATAGATAGATAGATAGATAGATAGATAGATAGATAGATAGATAGATAGATAGATAGATAGATAGATAGATAGATAGATAGATAGATAGATAGATAGATAGATAGATAGATAGATAGATAATCAAACGGTACCTGCGAGTGGGTGGGTGCACTGCGGTGGATGAATGTATTATTGCATGCATGGATGGATGGATAATTATTGGATATTATGTAGTTGGGTGGTGGAAATATAGACACATAGAGAGATGAGTGTTGAAAGACAGGTGATAATAAACAGATGGATAGATTGGAGGATTGGAAGGATAGATAAATAGAGAGACCGGTAGATACAAAAAATGTCTAGTTAGTTTTATTGTCAAATGCAGTGCAGGATTTACGTATGAGCTACACAAGCTATAGACTAGAGTAAGCAATTGTCATATACACATACGTATTTGGCACTGACATATAATATCTGGGCTTATAAAGGGCCCCATATCTCAAGTAGTCAAGGGTCTTATAATAGAATCTAAGCCTGGCCCTGAATAAATGGATCTATTTTTAGATTTACGCTGCAGATCACTGGGCTTGTCAGTCGGTACATGTGACAAAGTTAATAACAACTCTTTACATCATGTGCCACTGCTCTGTATATCATGTGTCGCTGCTCTGTACATCCATCATTGCCACTGCTCAATATATACTACAAGCCACTGCTCGGTGTATCATGTTTTCTTGCTTTGTAAATTATGTTACTGCTCTGTACATCACACGTCATCAACTAACTGCAGCAACTGTTACATCCAGACATCACGACGCTTCACTACTGTTATATTTCTCCCTCCCTCACTCTCTCACTCTCTCTTTCTCTCTCTCTCTCTCTCTCTCTCTCTCTCTCTCTATCTATCTATCTATCTATCTATCTATCTATCTATCTATCTATCTATCTATCTGTCTATCTATCTATCTATCTATCTATCTATCTATCTATCTATCTATCTATCTATCTATCTATCTATCTATCTATCTATCTCTCTCTCTCTCTCTCTCTTTCGACGCGCTAATACCCTGCCCGCATGCAGAACACCTTTTGCTGTACATCATACCACATATGTAATCGGCGTATATCTGGCCGTGTAATCTTATTACCTCGCATAATTACGTCGCGACTGGCTGAAAGGACTTGCACGCAACAGATATGCATATTTAGATCACAGTTGGGTTTTCCCCCCAAACACATATGTAAACATTGTGTGCATAATTTCTTTTTTTTGTGTGTGTTGTTATTGTTATTTTATGTATGTTCAGCAAGCATGGAAGTAGAATGTCATGATTTATTGCTGTTGAAAACCGCATATGCGGTTATTGCGGTATGCTTCATTACCTAGGGTTAGATTTAAAAAGGTCAGACAGGCTAAAAACAAAAAAATACGTTTCAACAGCATTTCAAGTTGTTTTTTTTTTTGATGAGAAAAATTATCAATTTTTGGAGTTAAAATTCATTTTTTATTGCTAACAGACAAACCACACACAAAATACTAGAGCGAAATAAATAAAAAAAAATAAACAGAATAACAATTAAATTTCTTTATTATTGCTTTTTATAAAACTTTTTTTTTGTTGCCTTTTATTTCCTATAAAAACTGGCCAAAAGTTATGGAGGCTGGGGAATACACACCCATGTATCATTGTTTGAGGGCGTGTACGCAAGTGAATGCGATTGCGTGTATGTGAGTATTATTTGTGTGTGTGTGTGTTTTGAAATAATATCATCATATTAATACACATGTCATAAATCAATAAAGCTATTTCAAATACTACAATATAGACACAATCTACCATTGTGTATTACTGCGAATGTCATATTCCTTCCTCATTTTTTTTGCTTGGTTTCGAAGGATGTCTTATGTGTGCACAATAATTAATACTGCGTTAGTATTGTGCTCTCTGAGTAATGTACCAAACGTGCCGTAGAGGTTACTTTATCAAACCATAAGTCCAAATGTATCCCTTAACAGTTGCCCTTAAACAGTTGCTGCTTAACAGTTACCCATAAACAGTTTCCGCTTAAGTGTTGATCATAAACAGTTGCCTGGTTGCCTCCAAGAATCTCATCCGTATCAATTTTTTTCTCCTATGATATATCAGGTTTATTCAGGATATTGATAAATGCTGTTTAAATTAGAAAATAGAGATGTTTCATTTATAAATCAGCATATCAGATTCAGATACTACCAACTGTAATACGTATTAAAACAACATCACAATACATACGACGTGGGCAAACAATATCAACATTCGTCAAAAGAGATTATTTTGGTCTCAAGATTTTGAATATAATGAAAAAAAAAAAAGAAATACTTCTACATGATATTAAGCTTCCTGTTTGTATCGAAGCTTTCTAAAATAAAAAAAAAAAGTAAAATAGAAAAGATAATAAATATCTGGGATTTGAGCAATAAAAGCTACTAAAATTATTTTGTATTATTTTTTTTTCATTAAATAAAATACAAACAGTATAACACATACGTATATCAATAGACGCCATAATGAAAAGATGTTTAATGAATATAATTGGTAGGGAGTGTGGGCAGTGGCGCTGTGGGTGGGGCGGGAGCGAAGGGGTCATCATGCCCTGTGCGCTACTCACAAAAAGGGCGCCAAATGATATATTTTACATATAATGATTGTATGATTTTCGAATGGGATGGGATGGGGGGAGGGAGGGGCGCTTAAAGGGTATTTCGCCCCTTTCAATATGCAGAGTCGTTGGATCACCAGTGCGTGGTGTCATTGTGTATGCATCAATCATACATACATAATTCAGTTGAACTACGTATATTTATACGTATGAATAAAAAAAATTACTATGGGCACTGTGGCCATATTTGACAGATCTCACAATTGTTCACATGACGGTCTTGAGCTCGAGCCTTTGTGATCAGCGGCGCATTTCGAGATGGGGAAAAAGATGCGGCCCGCTCCGTGCATGGTTTGCAATTAGCAAAGGAATGCGGCGGCAATTTAGAACCAACCCGCGGAAAACTGCTCACGCAGTGCTGGGCTAACTTTTTGAATCGCGGGCCACATTGGTCTCATAAATTTTGACCTGCGGGCTGGTGTTGGCATGAACTAAATATATATGAAAGGTAAAACTCATAAAATACTAGAGTAGGAACGAATGACTGGTCGGATGAAACCGTCCGGCGGGCAGGAATTGGCCCGCGAGCCGCAGTTTGCCTAAAGCTGTGCTAATGCTTCTTGTTCTACTTCTGGTGATATGGCCACATATTTCGAGACATTGACATATAACGGTTGTAACCTGATTGGCTTGAAAAAACTCCATATGTAACACAATCATTTCTTAATTCACTTACAGCTAGTACGGTCTTGAAAGAAGCTGTTCTATGAGGTGATAAAACTAGCTAATACTGAATAACAGCCCATCCATTGGGATACCACTGTAGAAATATTATGAAAGGTATGTTCTATGTATGCTTCTCTCATTTCTACACTTCGCTCACAGACATCAACGTTCTCGTCTGCCAGGTAATTAAGACCAAAAATATTTGGCACAATATTTGCCAGGTTGGCTCTATTCAAGCTGACATTTCACACCTCAGTAACTATCAGCATTTATTTTATTTTTTTATCTTTTTGTCTGTTTCCATAATAAAGGCGGTGTCAGGATTCTAGAACAGGTCACACAGGTCAAGAACTAATAATATACCTTTCGATTTTTGTAATTGTTTCTGCTCTTCCCTTTTCTCTTCCGCCTCCCTTTGGAAAAAATCGTTCTTATGCATCGGCTAACTAGACAGGTGCCCAGGCCTTAGATTCCTAAAAAAAAGGCCCCTGTTGAGACTTTAATTTTTCTATGAGTTCAAATGACTTGCACGACTTAACAGTTAAAGATAAAGAAAGGGTCCTTGTTATCAAAGATTATAAAGAGCCCATGATGTTCCAAAAAGTAGACCAGAACTAATTTTCGCTTAGATCTCACAAATGTGATTTTGACTAGGGCCCCAAATATAAATGAGCATAGGCCCCAAAATATAAATGAGCATAGAGCCCAAAATATAAATGAGCAAAGGGCCCAAAATATAAATGAGCAAAGGGCCCAAAATATAAATGAACAAAGGGCCCAAAATATAAATGAGCAAAAGACCCAAAATATAAATGAGCAAATGGCCCATAATATAAATGAGCAAAGGGCCCAAAATATAAATGAACATATGACCCAAAATATAAATGAGCGTAGGCCCTAAAATATAAATGAGCAAAGGGCCCAAAATATAAATGAACATATGACCCAAAATATAAATGAGCGTAGGCCCCTAAAATATAAATGAGTATAGAGCCCAAAATATAAATGAGCATAGAGCCCAAAATATAAATGAGCATAGAGCCCATAATATAAATGAGCATAGAGCCCAATATAAAAATGAGCAAAGGGCCCAAAATATAAATGAGCAAAGGGCCCAAAATATAAATGAGCGTAGGCCCCCAAAATATAAATGAGCATAGAGCCCAAAATATAAATGAGCAAAGGGCCCAAAATATAAATGACCGTAGGCCCCCAAAATATATATTTACATGAATATAACTTTTACCAGGGCCCTCAAAACCGTAAGAACGACTCCATTTCACATTTGCAGGGGCGTCTTAAAAGCTAAGTGCCCCGACCCTATTCTAGCCCCCCCCCCCATTCCCCCATCCTCCAGAGGTGCCACATCAACTAATGCGTTTAGAGACGGTCCATTCGCCCAATATCGTCACAGAGTTTATCCACCTCTGCGTACCCAAGCACGTTTGAAACATTTTGCGTTCGATTCAGACGAAACGTGAAAGGTAGATGGGACGAAATTGAAAACACATGGATTGTTATTGGGGGGAGACAGCACAGCCATGCACTAGCGAAACTATCCACAAAGATACACATGTCATCTATTTATAGAAATTTGATAAAAGAGTGGATGGAGGTAATGCACGTTCCACCGTTTGCAAAAAATAATATCACGATTAATAATCACGGACGGGGAGAAACGCTTTTATCTCTGTGACAAGAGTTTTATGGGGTTTGTTCTATAAATAGCCAGTCAGCGCTATATCCGGATAAAAAGATAATAGCAGGTGGAGGAAATAGTTTTGCACCTTTTGCATTAAATGTACGGGAGTAGAGTTATCTTTTCCCTTTTGTCTCGTATCAAGGCAATGAATGGGAGAACAAAAAAGATTAAATTGATATTTGTTTCAACTCGAGACTTGAAAGAGATATAAGTGTATTTTTGATGTTTTCTTCAACCGAAGAAAAATAATCTTATATAATGAAATATTGATGATTTGTAAGAAGATCACTGTGAAGCGTTGCTTTCAAAAAACTGAAAGTTAATAAAGCATCATTTAATACTTTGGAGTGGTTACTTTATGTGTGTGTTTGTTCTGAAAGTGGTTACTTTATGTGCTTGTATGTGTATGTTTGTACTGATTGTGGTTACTCTATGTGTTTGTATGTGTTTGTTTGTTCTGATTGTGGTTACTTTATGTGCTTGTATGTGTGTGTTTGTTCTGATTGTGGTTACTTTATGTGCCTGTATGTGTGTGTGTGTTTGTTCTGATTGTGGTTACTTTATGTGTTTGTTTGTGTGTGTTTGTTCTGAAAGTGGTTACTTTATGTGCTTGTATATGTGTGTGTTTGTTCTGAAATTGGTTACTTTATGTGCTTGCATGTGTGTGTTTGTTCTGATTGTGGTTACTTTATGTGCTTGTATGTGTGTGTGTTTGTCCTGATTGTGGTTACTCTATGTATTTGTTTGTGTGTGTTTGTTCTGAAAGTGGTTACTTTATGTGCTTGTATGTGTGTGTTTGTTCTGATTGTGGTTACATTATGTGCTTGTATATGTGTGTATTTGTTCTGAAAGTGGTTACTTTATGTGCTTGTATGTGTGTGTTTGTTCTGATTGTGGTTACTTTATGTGCTTGTATGTGTGTGTTTGTTCT
>JAGDYQ010000064.1:3731405-3934818 GCA_021962125.1 Bulinus truncatus
TTATTCTACATTCTAACTAATGTGTGAGAACCTGTTCTCCACAGCTGCTATAGACACGGCTGTTGTATACACGGCTTTTATAGACACGGCTGTTATAGACACATTCGTCTTTTAGCTTGGTTTGGTACGACTCTCATTTAATATTGTAACTTATTATCTCTTCTTTTTTTTTATTCCATAACACCTTTTTACGAAATTTTGTTAACCTAGAAGACTAACACACCCCCATATATAATTGAGAAAGTCTTGAAGCCGGTTTGTATAGGAAAGTGATAAGATGACCCATCCGTAGCAGATAGATAGATAGATAGATAGAGAGAGAGAGAGAGAAAGAGAGAGAGAGAGAGAGAGAGAGAGAGAGAGATTGGCTTTTATGATCAAAACCACACTTAGTACTTACCATGTGTGAAGGTAACAGGCTGTAGGCATGTTTGAAGTAACCTGGATTCAACTGTTGGTTAATTAATGTCCACACTTGACCTTATATACTGGCTGAACGCTTGACTTCATTGACCCCTGGCTTGCATCTGTTTCAGTCATGTTGTCAGTATAGCCCGAAGCATTTACCGTTGGGGGGAGGGGGGGCTGAGCCCGTGGGTCAAACGCTTGGCCCAAGTACATTGACTGTAGTCGTTATATCATAAAGAAAATGGTGCTACATTGGGTTCATTTCCATAGGCACGTGGGATCGAGTGGTTTCATCAGTCTCCACAGCAAAAAGCCACTACTGACTGTGTGATTTGGGAAAGCTTAGGCACAGACTTCCACAGATAATTTTGGGGTCTAGGCAGAGACTTTTATAGATATCTTGGGGGCCCACGGAAGAGACATATTGAGATATGTTGGGGGCCATATGCAAAGTATTCATAAGATGTAGATGAGCCCCAGGCAGACACTTCTAGAGATATTTTGGAGGCTAAGTAATATTTTTGAAGAAACTTCAAGAGACAAGATGGGGGGTCTCCAGGAAGATACTTCTCGAGATATTATGAGGGGTAGGGGCTTAGAGAAATTATTCCAGAGATATATTGAAGGACCCAGGCGGAGATTTATAGAGATATTTTGGGGGCCCAGTGAAGAGACTTCTAGAAATATATTGGGGGTAGGGGCTTAGGCAAAGTATTCCAGGGATATATTGAAGGCCCCCGGCGAAGATTTATAGAGATATCTTGGGGCCTAGTGAATTACATCTAGAGATTTGTTGGGGCCCCATAAAATAATTTTAAAGAGATATGTTGGCAACCCTCTGGAAGAAACTTCTTGGGCAAGATATATTGAGGGCCCCTGACAGAGACTTGTAGAGGTATGTTGGGGCCCAAGGAAGAAACTTCAGGAGGTACGTTGCGGCTCCTGGAAGAGAATCTAGATATATATATATATAGGCCCTAGGCAGATACTTCCAGATATGTTGGGGGGCCCAGGAATAGACTTTAAATATATATATATATACACATATACGCAGCTCTAGTCAGAGACATTTAGAGAAAGAGAACCTGTCGCGGCTCTCTACAACAAATTTGAATAAAATTAATTCAGAGGGGGGGGCTTTAATTGTTACCTGATTATCATATCAATAGGAACGGCCCTGCTCCCATCCCCTGGTATCTTAATATCTGCACTAAACCCCGCCTCCCCCACCCTACCATTTCCCTTGAAACTGCCATCTTCGCAAGTAAAGGAAGCAATTATTTTTTTTTCTCTTCACGCCAAAAACTTAAAATGCCAATGGCGTTATTACAGCTTTTTAAAACTCCTATCAGCGTTAAATGGTCTATTTTTAGAATTTGGGTCAGATATCTGGGTCGAGCTCTGGTTTACATCCTAGATGCGGAATTGTGCTACCTGTTCATCTCACTGAATGCAAATGCCTGGTGTGCCTCTAAAAGCCTTCTTCGGATCATTTTACCCCCTCTCCCTCCAGGGTAGGGATTATACAAAAACCGACTTTTAAAAAAAACCGGTTGTCGAAGGTCAATTTCTCAAAAAACCGACGAAAACCGGTTTTTCGGTTTTACAATAAAATAAGTGAAAAAAAAAACGATTTTTAAGGTATTCTAGCAATAATTGTTTTCAATGTATACCGTATTTAATTGACGGGCATGAAAATGAATAAAGTTTAATGTAATTATGTCAACCAATTTTTTAAGTAAAATAATAAATACAAGAAAAAAATTATCAATATGACAGTGAAAATATTAATACTGTATATACAGATTTGTCGCGTTTGTAGAATTCCCAAATAGGTCACAGAAAGCAAGACGTGTTCGACTCCTCGCAATGTTTTCTAATTTCTTTTATAAAGCCAGATTATTTTAATTTCTCATTTATCCCCAGTCGCGGTAAATTCTGTAGCCTTTTAACCGCGGAAAATGAGGGAACGCTGTGCATAAAATAGAATTGTGTAACCACATCCGTCACCACCGCCAGTTGTGAATACTACGGTCTGGGATACTCCTCATTGACCACAGTTCCTCCATCCTCGCACAAATGTGTTTTTTTAATCCCGACTAGAGAAGCCTATTGATCTAATCACCGTAGATCATTTTACGTTTGACACACCAGGAAGGAGAGTTCATAAAAATAATTTTTATGATACTCTCTAAAGAGATCTTTTGTTTAAATTTGCGCACGTAAACTTAACATCCATATTTATGTATATATCCTAGGATAATGTAGTATGTATGGTGTTTGTTAAGTTATTATTTCTATAAAATGTCTATATTCTGTCAATAATGTACAATTAGCTCCCTTTACCTACAGAATCTTAAACTACGTAAAAATCGATTTGTTTTTCTTCGTCAAAAAAAAATGAATGGTATACGGATATACGTTTATCTGTGTTTCTTCTTTACGGCGGTGTTATAAGAACTTATTTTTATTGTTTCAAACGTTTGTTGCCGTTATTGTAAATATTTTATACTTTTATAAAGAATGTTACAGTGACAAATATTAAATATTTATATTCCTTTAAATTGCATTTTGACTTATTACATTTCTATCATGACCTTTATTTGGCAGTCACGAATCCGTGTTTCATTCATATTAAGCTATAAATATACGTGGCTGTCAAAGACACGAGGTTTGGTTTGCCGCTCACAGACATGTTCAGAAATCAGCCGATGTGATGTAGACCGCAGTATAGCACTTATTTATCTATAGTCTAAAGATATTACGGTTCTTTTTTTTTTACTTTTGGTATTCTCTTTGTCTTTTGCTCTCTATCTCTCTCTCCTCCCCCCCCCCCTCTCTCTCTCTCATCCTTTGTCTGTTTCTAATGTTATCTATGTATATGACACAGTGCACAAACATCTCTGCACCTCTATGGACCCACGGGCCACGGCCACATTGAACGCCCTTTTCAAAAAAAATTCTCCACTGAACTCTAAATTTACTCCTCGCCCCTCCCTTCATACAATTATCTCCCCACATACCCATCCCTGAGATGTATTAGTTACACCAGTCATTACAGCGACTGTTCGACGGTCCTGCCTTGTTTAGGTTAGAGGGTTGGTGGTGGTGGTGGTGGAGGTGTTGGATGACAAACATAAATTTAGTCAACTTGAAAATAAAATAGCACCATTCTGTCTATTGTTTAGTAATGAACTAAGGAGATACCAATACACACCCCCTATCCCGTCTCAATGATATGCTCGTTTTAAGTAGTTTACTTCCCGCAAGTAAACACTATAGTATTGCGCTAAAAACATCGGTTGTACTGTGGAATTAGTAAACGACCTGAGTTTAGCCCTCTTTCCAGGTCGAGGAAACGGATGCAATAAATCTTTCTATGTGTTTATACACTCCCCTCCCCCTCAAGTTACCCATGAACAACTTGGTCACGCCTACTCTCTTGTATCGCTCTACAATTACTTTCTAACAATGACGGGTCGGACTGATGAGGGAGTTCATAGGGAAGTCACAGTTTCATTGATTTCTCTGTAATTTAGCTGAATAAATCAAATTTTTTTTTCCTAATTGTTAAGTTCTAGGCTAAAACCGATTTTTAAAGCCCAAAAATCCGGTTGACGAATGCTTCGAGATTCGTCGAAAAACTGGTTTTTCGCCGCCGGTTTTTAAAAACCGACAATCCCTACTCCAGGGCAAGCCAGTGTGCTGGGGGAACCCATACGTTAATTATTCTAAAAGGATTAAATATGCAGTATTATGATCTCTTTTGTAAACAGGACAGAATCAAGTGTGTGTGCGTGCATGTATGTATGAGTGAAAAAAGGGGAGGGGGCACAAATATTAGCTGGCGGCATCACTACCTGTAAACGTGTGTGTGGGAATAAGGGGGGGGGGTCAGGCTTCCGATAAATGCCTGGATTGGCCCATACATTAATATTTCCAGGGCATCTGCTATCAACAGACTCAATGTAAAGGTAGGCAATGGTCAGTCGTGGTAAAAAAAATAATCACTAAGAGACAATTTTTAAATTGTATTACTTTCATAACCTTAAATTGTCTTGATCATTGCTTCTCACCATTCACTCATAAATTAAGACAACGACTGATCCATGGACAACATTTATTATAATTTTTACAGCACAAATAATAATGAAGAATAATAATGTAGCGTTATCTACCACGAAGTACTATATCTCTCCAGCAACTCTGCGATCTTATCTACCATGAAGTACTATATCTCTTCAGCAGCAAACGATCATCCACCTACCATGTTAGCGATCACAGTCCACTCTCTTCTCATTTGACCACAGCAACCAATCACTTGTCTTTCTCCTTTTGACCTTTCATCCATTCATTCTCCACGATCACACTCAACACGTGAAAAGTTCATTAAAAACAAAACATATCTACGACAATTACCAGCAACGAATTAATTAAAAATTATATCTATCTATCTATCTATCTATCTATCTATCTATCTATCTATCTATCTATCTATCTATCTATCTATCTATCTATCTATCTATCTATCTATCTATCTATCTATCTATCTATCTATCTATCTATCTATCTATCTATATATCTATCTATCTATCTATCTAACTATCTATCTATCTATCAACATATAAATATACGTATAGTAATGAGTCGTTGCTATACGTATGAAACAAAGATTACTACATATCACTATACCGTACAATAAATCATAAGGCCTAAAATTGAAACATATAAATCATAAGGCCTAAAATAGAAACATATAAATTATGAGGCCAAACATAAAAACATATTAGGTCTAAAATAAAAACCTATTGATCATTAGGCCTAATATAAATACACTTATAAAACATTAGGCCTAATATACAAAACATATAAACTATTAGGCCTAATATAGAAACATATAAATCATGAGGTCTAATACAGAAACATTTAAAGACAAAACTTTAAAATGCTGTTGAAAATTGTGCATGCATATAGAAATAGATTTTGTCACGCAGTGTTTTTTTTTTATATCAAATTCATCATTTTGTTATACACTCTTCTTATTATGCACGGTTATTGTTATCCACGGTTATTGTTATGCACGGTTATTGTTATGCACGGTTATTGTTATCCACGGTTATTGTTATGTACGGTTATTGTTATGCATGGTTATTGTTATGTACGGTTATTGTTATCCACGGTTATTGTTATGCACGGTTATTGCTATGCACGGTTATTGTTATGCACGATTATTGTTATACACGGTTATTGTTATCCACGGTTATTGCTATGCACGGTTATTGTTATGCACGGTTATTGTTTTTATGCACGGTTATTGTTATGCACGGCTATTAATATGCACGGTTATTGTTATGCACGGTTATTGTTTTTATGCACGTTATTGTTATGCACGGTTATTGTTATGCACAGTTATCGTTATGCACGGTTATTGGTTTAATGCACGTTATTGTTATGCACGGTTATTGTTTTTATGTTCGGTTATTGTTATGCACGGTTATTGTTATGCACGGTTATTGATTTTATGCATGGTTATTGTTATGCACGGTTATTGCACGGTTATTGTTATGCACGGTTATTGTTATGCACAGTTATTGTTTTATGCACGGTTATTGTTATGCACGGTTATTGTTATGCACGGTTATTATTCTTTTATTTGTTTACTTAGGAAGCGTTTCCTGTGTGACATTTATTTTCACATTCAATGAATTAATATCGCCTAGTCAATTACGATTCATATTCTTTATTTTGACTTCACACAAAGATAAATCATTTAAAACAATAAATCAAACATAACTGGCTCTACACTGACTCGAAAGATGAGTACACTAATAAATTGATGTATATTTAAACAGAACTGCGTAATAATACACTTCTTTCTCTACGCTTCAAGTCACATAACGTCTAGGTCCTGTTTACAACGTTCTTACATGCTCTTTCCGACGTCATAGTCTACTGTCCTCCTCTCGACCCCAGATTCGACTTCTCAATTGTCTTCTCTGCCCACTACTCTCTAACTGTCCTCCTCTCTGCCCACTACTCTCTAACTGTCCTCCTCTCTGCCCACTACTCTCTAACTGTCCTCCTCTCTGCCCACTACTCTTTAGCTGTCCTCCTCTTTGTGGTTAAAAGAGATTATGGTTCCTTTCCACGAATAGGTAGGTCATTGTCTCGGAGTATGAGAGAGTTTGATGCTAGCGGTCTGATGACAATATTTATATTTTCACAGTTCACGTTCAGTCTCCGCCTATAAAGTCAAACAATAACCGGTTCTTTAGCTGATATAACAAGTTCATTAAACGCAGATATTGGACGACAGTTGTTCTCTAATGCACTTACGTCTCGATATCTCGCTCTCTTCTCTCTGACTAACTAACAAATCGTACAGCTTATATACTGTAAACGATTGGCTTGACATCAGTGATTTATTAGTCACAACCACTGCTAGCCCCAAATAACTGTCCCCTCAGATGGGGAAGAGATTGACCCGTTAACAGGGTACCTATCAAATTTTATTGTTAAACATTCCCCCCCCCCCCACCGACGTGTAAGTTCCCCCGTGACTGCCTTTCTAAAATAAATCTACCCCCCCCCCCCCGCCGCCACAATCAACTGACGAGTCCATTGAAACTAAACCTGCACCTCACGTATCACGGTCCTTCTTCTTCAGGTATTTGTTTCCCCACTGAGTCCCAGTGCTCACCCATCCCCCACAATAGACCGAGCCTCCCTCCCTCCTCCCAGTGATCTAACACGGTCGCCTGTCGCTTGAATGATTCCGCTAACTGGTCACTATGACACAAGTGCCGACCCTAGGGATTTGGAGGCCCTGGGGGGGCTTGGCCTCTTTAGGGGCACATGAATTTTGACATTCAACACCATGGCATAAGATAATGCACTTAATATCTAATAAAATAAATTATTTGGGCCCCCTCAAGCTGGGGCCTTGGGGTTCTTTCGAATTTGGACCCCCCCTCACCCTAGATACGCTTCTGTATGACACGCCATCTTCCCTAGCTGACGTAAACAGTAGTCATTACTAACAGGGCCGGACTTAATAGGGCCCTAAGCTATTTAATAAATGGGGGCCCAATATAAGGGAAGATATTACACGTCATTACCAAATATTTAAGACTATATGACTATTGCTCACTAAGACAATATTTTGGGTGCACTCCCTCCCTCTCCCCTTCCCCAACACAAAGAAAGTGAAGGTGTTGCGTATTAGTTTGTGAGTTCCGCAGTAGAATATCTGCTGTCAGAATATTATATGTGGGTGTGAGACAGAGGTGTGCGGATCTTGAAATTTAGCGTCCGCGTCCGACCATGGATTCCTATCAATGATCCGCGTCTGCAGAATCTTACAACATTGGTTTGCAGTCAGTCCACGCGTCCGCATTGCTGAAATTTAGCTGTTTAAATGACTTGAAATTTTTGTATGGTAACGCTAAAGAAGATCCGCGTCAATCCGCGAGTCTGCAACTTAACCGTACGAAGCGTCCGCTGTCAGTCCGCGGATTCGGAAAAGTCTGCGGATCTGCGTCCCCAAGCGGACGCGTCCGCTGTCCGCTCATCTTTGGTGTGAGAGCTGTGTTGGGTCAGTTAGCGTGTTTGAATGGCATGGCGTAGGTTTGATCGTGAAAAGGGGGGAAGATCAAAGTAGTGAATGGAGAGTGACCGGAGTGACCAGTGTGACCAGTGTCAGTGTGACCAGAGTGACCAGTGTGACCAGAGTGACCAGTGTGACCAGTGGAGCATGGCTGTATTTGGTTGAGGAGATCAGGGGGGTAGGGTTAGGAGGAAAGGTGAAGGTTGTAGGTGAACGTGGAGAAGTGAGTTAGGCGGACAGTAAAGAGTCCATCGTATGCTAGTTGACGAGTGTAAAAGTTGGGCCGTTGGTGAATATACTGATACACTACTTGTCTGGACTTTATTGTTATTTTGTCATCATACTTTTTTTTTATGGATTTGATCTATTAAACTTATATTATTTCGTTCTCATGAATACATTGTTCCTATTACTGACTGGGTATTTGAAGTGTTCGCTGTTGTGTATTAGCTAGTGTCATTCGGTGCGTGGTGTTCAAGAGACAGTCAGGATGTTGATCTTAAAGAATGCGGACATATTATGAAGTATTAACGAAGGAGATAAATTAGAGGGCCAACAAGATCCTGTACACAACAAAGGCCTTAAGCTACAGTTTGTGTTGCCTATATGTAAATCCTATACTGATTACTAATATGAAACACAATATAAAAGTCTCAAACATAGCATGTAGTTATAGCGTGTAATGACCATACAGAAAAGAGCACACACACACACACAAATGTGATGATGTCCTTTAGACATACTACACATCAATATGTAACAAATGTGATGATGTCCTTTAGACACACTAAACATCAATATGTAACCAATGTGATGATGTCCTTTAGATACACTAAACATCAATATGTAACCAATGTGATGATGTCCTTTAGACACACTAAACATCACTATGTAACCAATGTGATGATGTCCTTTAGACACACTAAACATCACTATGTAACCAATGTGATGATGTCCTTTAGACATACTAAACATCATTACATAATTTCTTTTAGGGCAACATTTCAAAAGAAGTATAATTTTACAAAGACCAGATCACTAAATTCTTTTTTGTTTGTAAAGTAATAATATTATTGCCATAAACTCAGAACCTGTCTTTAATAATTACTTTGCCATCTAATGTTTAGATGTGTGGTTTAGTAACATGAAAAAATGTCAAATTCGTATAATCTAATAATAAAAAGTTCTAAATAAAAGTGTACGCTATCTATTTTCAGCATTAACTGGCTAAGAAAACTAACCTTACTATAATTCAAGATGGCGTGCTTCCTTATCAAAGAAAGGTATTAACTTTGCTCCTGTCTTCAAGTGAATTTCACAATTGTAGAAGGATTGTCAAAAGTAAGAAATTAACTATTGGTTGAAATATTAGCTGTATCTTGAAGTCTGAGAAGATTTAGAATTAAGTCCTTACGCCTGAATTTCGTCCATTGATTCATACTCAGTATAAAGAAAGTCATATATGCATCCTGCATCAACTCTAAAATTAATAGGATTGGATATTTTAATTTCTGATAGTGGTGTTTACTTGGGAAGCAAGCATGATTAACATCCATATTATCTTTCTTTAAAATTGAATTTTATTTAATCAACATAAATGTTTTTCTTAGATTTAAAATGTATCTGATATTCTTCTAAGATTGAGTTGCAAACATATCTAATCAGGGGTAGAATGAAAATCTGGAAACTGGGAGTGATTGTTACAAACTGTATTAAGACATCTTCCCGCGTTCAATACCCACCCCCTTTCTTCCCGCGGCGTATTAACCCCCCCCCCCTCTTTCCCCCCGGTCTGATATGGCGCGCCCGTATTTTGACCAAAACCAATGGCTCGTGACGACCCGTCTTCGGCGGAGCCATCCATCTTTCACCTTCCCCTCCCCACGAGATTAATTCCCCGGACCAGGCCGGATGATAACAGGGCGTTCGCGCCTTATCATATGGTACCGTTATCCAGTACACCTCGTGACGGTGGACACGTCTCCGCCGGACATCCATCTTTTCCCTTCCCCCATGAGATTAATTCCTCGGACCAGGCTAGATGATAACTGAGCGGCCGTGCCTTATCATACGGCACCGTTCATCATGACACGACGTTGATTTATGTTTCCAGAGTATGTTCCAATGATATAAAGGGAGATGTTTTAATAATCGGTGAGCAGTCCATCCCCTCTACGGACGGGACTGGGCGCATTCCCCCCCCACTCCGGGGGGCCCACGTCATACGAGTCTTTTTTTGACTCACGACTCTAAACTTCCTTTAGAGTTATTTGTATACTTATGATTTGCCTATTGTAACTTAGCGGCCCAGCTATGAGTTCTTTTTAGAACTATATGTTTATATCTATCTGCTTTGAATAAAGTCTAAGTGTTGTTAATCGCACCCAACTTGAGTCGTTCTGTATTTACTCGTCACGTGGCTGTATGCAAATATAAATTATTGACCTCACGTATTCAGTTCAGAACTAGATTACCCACAGACAACGACCATCACATTAGCCCTACAAAGGCGAGATTTGTGACAACATACTAACCCAGATACTGAAACTACCAGTTCTCCGGAAGTATATGATTGAGCTAGTGATGTAACACATACTAACCCAGATACTGAAACTACCAGTTCTACAGAAGTATATGATTGAGCTAGTGATGTAACACATACTAACCCAGATACTTAAACTACCAGTTCTGCGGAAGTATATGATTGAGCTAGTGATGTAACACATACTAATGCAGATACTGGAGCTACTTGCTTTATAGAAGTTTGAAGCTAGTGACCAATGTACTATTTCTACTCTGTCTTACTAAAGTATTTATGGAGCTACTGACATTAAACATTGCTAACCAAGCTATAGGACATTCCCACCATATAGAAGTCAATTTTAACAGTTGAAGATTCAAATTTACCAACGAACCTAAGACCACACATGCTATATATGATAGAGCTAATAATGAAACAAAGTCTGTCAGACAAACTGTACTCACCTGTCCTATACAGTTCTAGCACATCGCTAAAAAAATTGGACTTGTGTCGAAATTATACTGCTCTTGAGCAGTTACTCCATCCTCAGCCAGCCGGCCTAGACGAGTGTCTTGAAACCTTTGTAGTGTTTCCAGACACGTCACATGCCGCACACCTCCGACCATAATCACTAGGCTGGTGGGGGCCGCTGGTGGGGCCACAGGTGGGCGTCACTGGTGGGGCCACTGGTCGGGCCGCTGGTGGGGCCACTGTTGGGGCCACTGGTCGGGCCGCTGGTGGGGCCGCTGGTGGGGCTGCTGGTGGGGCTGGCCGGGTCACTGGTTATAACTCCGATGGCAGATCCGATGTCCAAAGAAGCCTTCTCCATAATAGATAATTGGAAAAAAGGGGGACAAAAATCCAATACGTAAATTCAAAACAGTAGAACTCTATATAGTGACAAAATAAATTTTAAATTATGTGTAAATCGCATTTTCCCTAGTTTGGAACTTGGACATTTCTGTAAATTAATTTAGAATTTGGGCATTTCTGTAACCTAATTTAGAATTTGGACATTTCTGTAGCCTAATTTAGACTTGGACATTTCTGTAACCTAATTTAGACTTGGACATTTTTGTAACCTAATTTAGGCTTGGACATTTATGTAGCCTAATTTAGACTTGGACATTTCTGTAACCTAATTTAGAATTTGGACACTTATGTAACCTAATTTAGAATTTGGACATTTCTGTAATCTAATTAAAACTTGGAAATTTCTGTAACCTAATTTAGACTTGGAAATTTATGTAACCTAATTTTGCTGAACATGGTCATGATGTGCCGGTTCCTAGTCAGGCAGGTGTCTGGAAACGAGTAATCTCTTAAAGTCGGAAAATGAAAATCGAAATTGTTCAAAAAACTTCAAAGCAAAGATTGTCTCCAGTTTTGCTGAACATGGTCATGATGTGCCGGTTCCTAGTCAGGCAGGTGTCTGGAAACGAGTAATCTCTTAAAGTCGGAAAATGAAAATCGAAATTGTTCAAAAAACTTCAAAGCAAAGATTGTCTCCAGTTTGATGATAAAAGGGTGCAAGGGGGAGAGTATCAGCAGTTTTGCTGAAAAATATAACAACCGAAAGCAAACTCGGTATTTTTAAATGTGAGAGTGGCCCTGACGCTGCCATTCACAAAGAACTACTCAGCTAATTGATGAATACGATGCTTGGAAAAATATTTGCATGATAATCTGCGACAAGACCGCAGTAAATACCGGTCGTTTGTACTGGATTGTAAAGCTCATACAGGATGATGTCTTGAGCAAAGGCTTTTAGGAGCAACAATATATAGACTGTCAGCACAATGTACTCGACCTCCATCTGAAACATGTCATTCATTTTCTTATTCAAGAACCAACGAGCAAACAAGAATTCAACTATTCCTTCATTGACAAATTAACACACAACTAACTCACTCTCGTTGCGACAGATGATGTTATCATAGGCGAGAACCCTCGATGGTAAGATGATTTCAAGTTCTTATATGAACTATGACATGCATACAGCGGCGTAGCGTGGGTATCGGCCGCCCAGGGCGGAAGATGATTTTGCCGCCCTCTCATTTAGGTATTTCAATTTAATCTATACATTTTTGCCGCCCCCCCCCAAAAAAAAAAAAGTAATAACATGTGCTGCCCGGTGCGGACCGCACCCAACGCCCCCCCCCCAGGTACGCCAATGCATGCATATCGTCATTTAATACATACATACATACATACACACACACATACATTACATACATACACACACATACATTACATACATACACACACATACAAACACATACATACATAACACATACATACATACATACATAACACATACATATACACATACATACATACACACACATGCATAAACACAAACATATACACACATACATACATAAACACATACATTTATACATACATACATACATTTATACATACATACGTACATACATACATACATACATACATACACACACATATACACACATACACACACATACACACACAAATACATACAAAGGATGTGAGCTCACAGCACCCATGCATCAACGTGGTGCCAGTCTACAGCTCAAGATCCGAAAGTAGTGTATGGGGGGGGGGGCGGGGAGCGAGGGAGAGACTTTCCTGAGAAAGTCTTGAAGATAAAGCCTTTTACTTGGACCCATCGTGTTTTGTATAGGTAAGTGATGAGATGACCCATCGTGTTTTGTATAGGTAAGTGATGAGATGACCCATCGTGTTTTGTATAGGTAAGTGATGAGATGACCCATCGTGTTTTGTATAGGTAAGTGATGAGATGACCCATCGTGTTTTGTATAGGTAAGTGATGAGATGACCCATCGTGTTTTGTATAGGTAAGTGATGAGATGACCCATCGTGTTTTGTATAGGTAATTGATGAGATGACTCATCCGTAACAGACCAAGTACAATTATCCATGTGTATGTTTTTCTTGAAACTGTAAACTTTGAAATTTCCTGTGGTCGTACATATAAGACGGGAGATCATTTGAATTATAAAGGCGTGAACATTTTAAAAGTCGTTTAGTGTTTAGCGTCCATGTATTTCTTAATATTGGGGGGGGGGGTACTGCGGGTAGGAGGGTTGGGATTGGGTGTGGGGGTGGGTGGGGGGAGGTAGTAGTTGAATGAACTTAGTTGCCATCCCATTAGCGCGTTAAGTAAAACTACTAAAGTGCGACTGATGCCGCACATGGTTTTGACAATAGAGACCCCATTACATCAACGAGAGTTATCGTTGCAGTAGGAACAGAGAGGAAGATAGATAGAGAGAAAAAGAGAGAGAGAGAGAAAGAGTGAGAGAGAGAGAGAGAGAGAGAGAGAAAGAAAGTGTGATAGAGAGGGTGAGAGATAGAGATAGAAAGAGAGAGAGAGAGAGTGATGTTGAGAGAAACAGAGAGCGAGAAAGAGAGAGAGAGAGAGAGAAAGTTTGAGAGAGAGGGTGAGAGATAGAGATAGAAAAAAGAGTGAGGGTGAGAGAGAGAAAAAAAGAGAAAGAGAGAGAGAGAGAGAGAGTGACAGACAGACAGGAATATATATATATATATATATATATATATATATATATATATATATATATATATATACTCGTACTTCCCATCAAGATACATTTACACTGGGTTAAACTGTTTGACATAGCCTTGCTGTGCCTGGCAGAGTGCACCCCCCTACTGCAGATGCAAATTTTTTTAAAGCACCCCCTCTGACGATTTGCATTCCCTCCCATCCTTTGTCTATGTATTAGTTCTGCTTCAGCTGTCCACTCTGGTATTGACCATTACTTTCGCTTTTACCGTGCCTGTATCCATGCCATGGTCAGTTCAATTCGGTGAAGAATATTTAGGTCAACAATGACCTAGTTCGCCAGTAAAAAAATATTTGTAGGTGGCGATTCAGAAGAAAACACATATAGAACAACAGATGGAGAGGTCCAGGGTTCGAGAAACTTGGGATTTTTTTCAAGTTCTGGTGAAAGTCCCACAAGTCCATCCAGCTTTGAATGGGTAGTAAACAGCAGATGTTGGAAAACCAGTGAACAAAATTTATGCGACAGACTTTTATGCAAACACATTTGATGCTCAATATATTGATAGTTTTGTTGATATGTCTTGCAAAATGGCATTATAGGATATTGTCGTTAAGATAATACAATCAATGTTTTTCTTCATTGGACTAAACGGAATTTAGTTGTGTAAGTTCATAGGTTAATATCACTGTAAATGCGTGTTTTTTTTTCTTTTCTGTTTATCTGGCCCAGTGAAATGGAAAGGCTATAATTTGATATTTCTTTTATTTAATAAATATTGATTCGGTTTAAAGAGTAAATGATTCTGTGCCAGTTTAAGAAAAAGTATTTACTATTGATGGGATACATCGGTATCAAATCTTAGTGTTTTGAAGCTAATTTTCCATTCCAAAATCGATTCCGGATGTGTCTTGTATACAAAGTTCGTATGTGCACACATTACCAATCATATGTAAACATATTACCATTCGTCTGTGCACATTTCCATTCGTATGTGCACACATTACCATTCGTATGTGCACATTACCATTCGTATGTGCACACTACCATTCGAATTAATGTCCTCACGCGTCCTTTACCTTCTGACACGGCTAGAAATCTCTTTCCAATGTTTCATTCTCTCTCTCTCTCTCTCTCTCTCTCTCTCTCTCTGTCTCTCTCTCTCTCTCACTGTAAAGATGTAGTCTGTAGCACAATGCCGTTTGAACAGTGTACTCCTTTATTCGTTCACGATTTCAAACCAGATAGTTAACCTCCCTATCCCCACCCCCCCTTTTCTACTTTTTGTCCATCTATGCCTGGAAGACGCCGTCCAAAAAACGTATCCGTAGATTCCCCCCCCCCCCCGCATCTCTCTCTTTCCCAGGAACTTCCCTCAAGCTCTCTCCCCCTCCCCCCCCCCAGCCACCAACCTGCTAACGCGACAGTAAATGTCCAAAGCTGTTGTGGCTATTAATCAGGGAGAGTTGTTTCCCTCCTCCCACTGCCGAACAGGTTTACCTGCATATGTCAGATACGGTCAAATTATGGCCCGAAGGCCACGTTCGGCCCGTCTCGCTAATTTAACCGGCCCATTCACTGCTCTACTCCGTTCGTTCACATCGATGATGTTATACGGTGCTGTACTTTGCTCTAAGACTGTTTCGGCGATTGTGTAATACCTGCTGTACTTTGCCCTAAGACGTTTCCGGCGATAATGTTATACCGGTGTTGTACATTGCTCTAAGACTGTTTCGGCGATTATGTAATACCTGCTTTAATTTGCCCTAAGACTTTTCCGGCTATAATGTTATACCGGTGTTGTACATTGTTCTTAAAATCGATTCAGTGATACATTTATGAATCGGCATGTTTGTTATTAAAACACTGTCCTCCGATATGTGGAAAGGTTGCATAAAATTTAAAGAACAAACTCACACGATGACACATATAAAGATAACATCTATTCGAAACATTCCCAACCCACCCCCCTCCCTCCATCAGAACAACCAACACAGGCTGTAAATAGAAAAAAGTAAGAAGTGACTGAGATATGAAGCTTATGGAACTTGACAAAATGCAAGATCAATATATTGCATACAATAAATCCATCATTATCATTGCACTTGACCCATGGCAGGGTAAGGGGCCACCAACAACAGATCTCCAGAGTCCTCTATCAGGGTACGGGGCCACCAACAATAGATCTCTAGAGTCCTTTGTCAGGGTGTGGGGCCACCAACAAGAGATCTCCAGAGTCCTATGTCTGGGTGTGGGGCCACCAACAAGAGATCTCTAGGGTCCTCTATCAGGGTACGGGGCCACCAACAAGAGATCTCCAGAGTCCTATGTCTGGGTGTGGGGCCACCAACAAGAGATCTTCAGAGTCCGATGTCTGGGTGTGGTGCCACCAACAACAGATCTCCAGAGTCCTCTATCAGGGTACGGAGCCACCAACAAGAGATCTCCAGAGTCCTTTGTCAGGGTACGGGGCCACCAACAAGAGATCTCCAGAGTCCTATGTCTGGGTGTGGGGCCACCAAAAAGAGATCTTCAGAGTCCGATGTCTGGGTGTGGTGCCACCAACAACAGATCTCCAGAGTCCTCTATCAGGGTACGGGGCCACCAACAAGAGATCTCCAGAGTCCTATGTCTGGGTGTGGGGCCACCAACAACAGATCTCCAGAGTCCTATGTCTGGGTGTGGGGCCACCAACAAGAGATCTTCAGAGTCCGATGTCTGGTGTGGTGCCACCAAAAACAGATCTCCAGAGTCCTATGTCTGGGTGTGGGGCCACCAACAAGAGATCTCCAGAGTCCTATGTCTGGGTGTGGGGCCACCAACAAGAGATCTCCAGAGTCCTATGTCTGGGTGTGGTGCCACCAACAAGAGATCTCCAGAGTCCTATGTCTGGGTGTGGGGTCACCAACAAGAGATCTCTAGGGTCCTCTATCAGGGTACGGGGCCACCAACAAGAGATCTCCAGAGTCCTATGTCTGGGTGTGGGGCCACCAACAAGAGATCTTCAGAGTCCGATGTCTGGGTGTGGTGCCACCAACAACAGATCTCCAGAGTCCTCTATCAGGGTACGGGGCCACCAACAAGAGATCTCCAGAGTCCTTTGTCAGGGTACGGGGCCACCAACAAGAGATCTCCAGAGTCCTATGTCTGGGTGTGGGGCCACCAACAAGAGATCTTCAGAGTCCGATGTCTGGTGTGGTGCCACCAACAACAGATCTCCAGAGTCCTCTATCAGGGTACGGGGTCACACACAAGAGATCTCCAGAGTCCTATGTCTGGGTGTGGGGCCACCAACAACAGCTCTCCAGAGTCCGATGTCTGGGTGTGGGGCCACCAACAAGAGATCTTCAGAGTCCGATGTCTGGTGTGGTGCCACCAACAACAGAACTCCAGAGTCCTCTATCAGGGTACGGGGTCACCAACAAGAGATCTCCAGAGTCCTATGTCTGGGTGTGGGGCCACCAACAAGAGATCTCCAGAGTCCTATGTCTGGGTGTGGTGCCACCAACAAGAGATCTCCACAGTCCTATGTCTGGGTACGGGGCCACCAAAAAGAGATCTCCAGAGTCCTATGTCTGGGTGTGGGGCCACCAACAACAGATCTCCAGAGTCCTATGTCTGGGTGTGGGGCCACCAACAAGAGATCTTCAGAGTCCGATGTCTGGTGTGGTGCCACCAACAACAGATCTCCAGAGTCCTCTATCAGGGTACGGGGTCACCAACAAGAGATCTCCAGAGTCCTATGTCTGGGTGTGGGGCCACCAACAAGAGATCTCCAGAGTCCTATGTCTGGGTGTGGGGTCACCAACAAGAGATCTCTAGGGTCCTCTATCAGGGTACGGGGCCACCAACAAGAGATCTCCTGAGTCCTATGTCTGGTAGTGGGGCCACCAACAAGAGATCTTCAGAGTCCGATGTCTGGGTGTGGTGCAACCAACAACAGATCTCCAGAGTCCTCTATCAGGGTACGGGGCCACCAACAAGAGATCTCCAGAGTCCTATGTCTGGGTGTGGGGCCACCAACAAGAGATCTCCAGAGTCCGATGTCTGGGTGTGGGGCCACCAAAAGAGATCTCCAGAGTCCTATGTCTGGGTTTGGGGTCACCAACAAGAGATCTCCAGAGTCCTCTATCAGGGTACGGGGCTACCAACAACAGATCTCCAGAGTCCTTTGTCAGGGTACGGGGCCACCAACAACAGATCTCCAGAGTTCTATGTCTGGGTGTGGGGCCACCAACAAGAGATCTTCAGAGTCCGATGTCTGGGTGTGGTGCCACCAACAACAGATCTCCAGAGTCCTCTATCAGGGTACGGGGCCACCAACAACAGATCTCCAGAGTCCTTTGTCAGAGTACGGGGCCACCAACAACAGATCTCCAGAGTCCTATGTCTGGGTGTGGGGCCACCAACAAGAGATCTCCAGAGTCCTATGTCTGGGTGTGGTGCCACAACAAGAGATCTCCAGAATCCGATGTCTGGGTGTGGGGTCACCAACAAGAGATCTCCAGAGTCCTCTATCAGGGTACGGGGCCACCAACAACAGATCTCCAGAGTCCTTTGTCAGAGTACGGGGCCACCAACAACAGATCTCCAGAGTCCGATACTGGGTGTGGTGCCACCAACAACAGATCTCCAGAGTCCTCTATCAGGGTACGGGGCCACCAACAACAGATCTCCAGAGTCCTCTATCAGGGTACGGGGCCACCAACAAGAGATCTCCAGAGTCCTTTGTCAGGGTACGGGGCCACCAAAAAGAGATCTCCAGAGTCCTATGTTTGGGTGTGGGGCCACCAACAACAGATCTCCAGAGTCCTATGTCTGGGTGTGGGGCCACCAACAAGAGATCTTCAGAGTCCGATGTCTGGTGTGGTGCCACCAACAACAGATCTCCAGAGTCCTCTATCAGGGTACGGGGTCACCAACAAGAGATCTCCAGAGTCCTATGTCTGGGTGTGGGGCCACCAACAAGAGATCTCCAGAGTCCTATGTCTGGGTGTGGGGTCACCAACAAGAGATCTCTAGGGTCCTCTATCAGGGTACGGGGCCACCAACAAGAGATCTCCTGAGTCCTATGTCTGGTAGTGGGGCCACCAACAAGAGATCTTCAGAGTCCGATGTCTGGGTGTGGTGCAACCAACAACAGATCTCCAGAGTCCTCTATCAGGGTACGGGGCCACCAACAAGAGATCTCCAGAGTCCTATGTCTGGGTGTGGGGCCACCAACAAGAGATCTCCAGAGTCCGATGTCTGGGTGTGGGGCCACCAAAAGAGATCTCCAGAGTCCTATGTCTGGGTTTGGGGTCACCAACAAGAGATCTCCAGAGTCCTCTATCAGGGTACGGGGCCACCAACAACAGATCTCCAGAGTCCTTTGTCAGGGTACGGGGCCACCAACAACAGATCTCCAGAGTTCTATGTCTGGGTGTGGGGCCACCAACAAGAGATCTTCAGAGTCCGATGTCTGGGTGTGGTGCCACCAACAACAGATCTCCAGAGTCCTCTATCAGGGTACGGGGCCACCAACAACAGATCTCCAGAGTCCTTTGTCAGAGTACGGGGCCACCAACAAGAGATCTCCAGAGTCCTATGTCTGGGTGTGGTGCCACAACAAGAGATCTCCAGAATCCGATGTCTGGGTGTGGGGTCACCAACAAAAGATCTCTAGAGTCCTCTATCAGGGTGCGGGGCCACCAACAACAGATCTCCAGAGTCCTTTGTCAGGGTACGGGGCCACAAACAATAGATCTCCAGAGTCCTCTATCAGGGTACGGGGCCACCAACAACAGATCTCCAGAGTCCTATGTCTGGGTGTGGGGCCACCAACAAGAGATCTCCAGAGTCTGATGTCTGGGTGTGGTGCCACCAACAACAGATCTCCAGAGTCCTCTATCAGGGTACGGGGTCACCAACAAGAGATCTCCAGAGTCCTATGTCTGGGTGTGGGGCCACCAACAAGAGATCTCCAGAGTCCTCTATCAGGTTACGGGGCCACCAACAAGAGATCTCCAGAGTCTGATGTCTGGGTGTGGTGCTACCAACAACAGATCTCCAGAGTCCTCTATCAGGGTACGTGGTCACCAACAAGAGATCTCCAGAGTCCTATGTCTGGGTTTGGGGTCACCAACAAGAGATCTCCAGAGTCCTATGTCTGGGTGTGGGGCCACCAACAAGAGATCTCCACAGTCCTATGTCTGGGTGTGGTGCCACCAACAAGAGATCTCCAGAGTCCGATGTCTGGGTGTGGGGCCACCAACAAGAGATCTCCAGAGTCCTCTATCAGGGTACGGGGCCACCAACAACAGATCTCCAGAGTCCTTTGTCAGGGTACGGGGCCACCAACAACAGATCTCCAGAGTCCTATGTCTGGGTGTGGGGCCACCAACAAGAGATCTTCAGAGTCCGATGTCTGGGTGTGGTGCCACCAACAACAGATCTCCAGAGTCCTCTATCAGGGTACGGGGCCACCAACAACAGATCTCCAGAGTCCTTTGTCAGAGTACGGGGCCACCAACAACAGATCTCCAGAGTCCTATGTCTGGGTGTGGGGCCACCAACAAGAGATCTCCAGAGTCCTATGTCTGGGTGTGGTGCCACCAACAAGAGATCTCCAGAGTCCGATGTCTGGGTGTGGGGTCACCAACAAGAGATCTCTAGGGTCCTCTATCAGGGTACGGGGCCACCAACAAGAGATCTCCTGAGTCCTATGTCTGGGTGTGGGGCCACCAACAAGAGATCTCCAGAGTCCTATGTCTGGGTGTGGGGCCACCAACAAGAGATCTCCAGAGTCCTATGTCTGGGTGTGGTGCCACCACAAGAGATCTCCAGAGTCCGATGTCTGGGTGTTGGGTCACCAACAAGAGATCTCTAGGGTCCTCTATCAGGGTACGGGGCCACCAACAAGAGATCTCCTGAGTCCTATGTCTGGGTGTGGGGCCACCAACAAGAGATCTTCAGAGTCCGATGTCTGGGTGTGGTGCCACCAACAAAGATCTCCAGAGTCCTCTATCAGGGTGGGGCCACCAACAACAGATCTCCAGAGTCCTTTGTCAGAGTACGGGGCCACCAACAAGAGATCTCCAGAGTCCTATGTCTGGGTGTGGTGCCACCAACAAGAGATCTCCAGAGTCCTATGTCTGGGTGTGGTGCCACCAACAAGAGATCTCCAGAGTCCTATGTCTGGGTACGGGGCCACCAAAAAGAGATCTCCAGAGTCCTATGTCTGGGTGTGGGGCCACCAACAACAGATCTCCAGAGTCCTATGTCTGGGTGTGGGGCCACCAACAAGAGATCTTCAGAGTCCGATGTCTGGTGTGGTGCCACCAACAACAGATCTCCAGAGTCCTCTATCAGGGTACGGGGTCACCAACAAGAGATCTCCAGAGTCCTATGTCTGGGTGTGGGGCCACCAACAAGAGATCTCCAGAGTCCTATGTCTGGGTGTGGGGTCACCAACAAGAGATCTCTAGGGTCCTCTATCAGGGTACGGGGCCACCAACAACAGATCTCCTGAGTCCTATGTCTGGTAGTGGGGCCACCAACAAGAGATCTTCAGAGTCCGATGTCTGGGTGTGGTGCAACCAACAACAGATCTCCAGAGTCCTCTATCAGGGTACGGGGCCACCAACAAGAGATCTCCAGAGTCCTATGTCTGGGTGTGGGGCCACCAACAAGAGATCTCCAGAGTCCGATGTCTGGGTGTGGGGCCACCAAAAGAGATCTCCAGAGTCCTATGTCTGGGTTTGGGGTCACCAACAAGAGATCTCCAGAGTCCTCTATCAGGGTACGGGGCCACCAACAACAGATCTCCAGAGTCCTTTGTCAGGGTACGGGGCCACCAACAACAGATCTCCAGAGTTCTATGTCTGGGTGTGGGGCCACCAACAAGAGATCTTCAGAGTCCGATGTCTGGGTGTGGTGCCACCAACAACAGATCTCCAGAGTCCTCTATCAGGGTACGGGGCCACCAACAACAGATCTCCAGAGTCCTTTGTCAGAGTACGGGGCCACCAACAACAGATCTCCAGAGTCCTATGTCTGGGTGTGGGGCCACCAACAAGAGATCTCCAGAGTCCTATGTCTGGGTGTGGTGCCACCAACAAGAGATCTCCAGAGTCCGATGTCTGGGTGTGGGGTCACCAACAAGAGATCTCCAGAGTCCTCTATCAGGGTACGGGGCCACCAACAACAGATCTCCAGAGTCCTTTGTCAGAGTACGGGGCCACCAACAACAGATCTCCAGAGTCCGATGACTGGGTGTGGTGCCACCAACAACAGATCTCCAGAGTCCTCTATCAGGGTACGGGGCCACCAACAACAGATCTCCAGAGTCCTCTATCAGGGTACGGGGCCACCAACAAGAGATCTCCAGAGTCCTTTGTCAGGGTACGGGGCCACCAACAAGAGATCTCCAGAGTCCTATGTCTGGGTGTGGGGCCACCAACAACAGATCTCCAGAGTCCTATGTCTGGGTGTGGGGCCACCAACAAGAGATCTTCAGAGTCCGATGTCTGGGTGTGGTGCCACCAACAACAGATCTCCAGAGTCCTCTATCAGGGTACGGGGTCACCAACAAGAGATCTCCAGAGTCCTATGTCTGGGTGTGGGGCCACCAACAAGAGATCTCCAGAGTCCTATGTCTGGGTGTGGGGTCACCAACAAGAGATCTCTAGGGTCCTCTATCAGGGTACGGGGCCACCAACAAGAGATCTCCTGAGTCCTATGTCTGGGTGTGGGGCCACCAACAAGAGATCTTCAGAGTCCGATGTCTGGGTGTGGTGCAACCATCAACAGATCTCCAGAGTCCTCTATCAGGGTACGGGGCCACCAACAAGAGATCTCCAGAGTCCTATGTCTGGGTGTGGGGCCACCAACAAGAGATCTCCAGAGTCCGATGTCTGGGTGTGGGGCCACCAAAAGAGATCTCCAGAGTCCTATGTCTGGGTTTGGGGTCACCAACAAGAGATCTCCAGAGTCCTCTATCAGGGTACGGGGCCACCAACAACAGATCTCCAGAGTCCTTTGTCAGGGTACGGGGCCACCAACAACAGATCTCCAGAGTTCTATGTCTGGGTGTGGGGCCACCAACAAGAGATCTTCAGAGTCCGATGTCTGGGTGTGGTGCCACCAACAACAGATCTCCAGAGTCCTCTATCAGGGTACGGGGCCACCAACAACAGATCTCCAGAGTCCTTTGTCAGGGTACGGGGCCACCAACAAGAGATCTCCAGAGTCCTATGTCTGGGTGTGGTGCCACCAACAAGAGATCTCCAGAATCCGATGTCTGGGTGTGGGGTCACCAACAAGAGATCTCTAGAGTCCTCTATCAGGGTGCGGGGCCACCAACAACAGATCTCCAGAGTCCTTTGTCAGGGTACGGGGCCACAAACAATAGATCTCCAGAGTCCTCTATCAGGGTACGGGGCCACCAACAACAGATCTCCAGAGTCCTATGTCTGGGTCCGGGGCCACCAACAAGAGATCTCCAGAGTCTGATGTCTGGGTGTGGTGCCACCAACAACAGATCTCCAGAGTCCTCTATCAGGGTACGGGGTCACCAACAAGAGATCTCCAGAGTCCTATGTCTGGGTGTGGGGCCACCAACAAGAGATCTCCAGAGTCCTCTATCAGGTTACGGGGCCACCAACAAGAGATCTCCAGAGTCTGATGTCTGGGTGTGGTGCTACCAACAACAGATCTCCAGAGTCCTCTATCAGGGGTACGTGGTCACCAACAAGAGATCTCCAGAGTCCTATGTCTGGGTTTGGGGTCACCAACAAGAGATCTCCAGAGTCCTATGTCTGGGTGTGGGGCCACCAACAAGAGATCTCCACAGTCCTATGTCTGGGTGTGGTGCCACCAACAAGAGATCTCCAGAGTCCGATGTCTGGGTGTGGGGCCACCAACAAGAGATCTCCAGAGTCCTCTATCAGGGTACGGGGCCACCAACAACAGATCTCCAGAGTCCTTTGTCAGGGTACGGGGCCACCAACAACAGATCTCCAGAGTCCTATGTCTGGGTGTGGGGCCACCAACAAGAGATCTTCAGAGTCCGATGTCTGGGTGTGGTGCCACCAACAACAGATCTCCAGAGTCCTCTATCAGGGTACGGGGCCACCAACAACAGATCTCCAGAGTCCTTTGTCAGAGTACGGGGCCACCAACAACAGATCTCCAGAGTCCTATGTCTCGGTGTGGGGCCACCAACAAGAGATCTCCAGAGTCCTATGTCTGGGTGTGGTGCCACCAACAAGAGATCTCCAGAGTCCGATGTCTGGGTGTGGGGTCACCAACAAGAGATCTCTAGGGTCCTCTATCAGGGTACGGGGCCACCAACAAGAGATCTCCTCAGTCCTATGTCTGGGTGTGGGGCCACCAACAAGAGATCTCCAGAGTCCTATGTCTGGGTGTGGGGCCACCAACAAGAGATCTCCAGAGTCCTATGTCTGGGTGTGGTGCCACCACAAGAGATCTCCAGAGTCCGATGTCTGGGTGTTGGGTCACCAACAAGAGATCTCTAGGGTCCTCTATCAGGGTACGGGGCCACCAACAAGAGATCTCCTGAGTCCTATGTCTGGGTGTGGGGCCACCAACAAGAGATCTTCAGAGTCCGATGTCTGGGTGTGGTGCCACCAACAACAGATCTCCAAAGTCCTCTATCAGGGTACGGGGCCACCAACAACAGATCTCCAGAGTCCTTTGTCAGAGTACGGGGCCACCAACAAGAGATCTCCAGAGTCCTATGTCTGGGTGTGGTGCCACAACAAGAGATCTCCAGAATCCGATGTCTGGGTGTGGGGTCACCAACAAAAGATCTCTAGAGTCCTCTATCAGGGTGCGGGGCCACCAACAACAGATCTCCAGAGTCCTTTGTCAGGGTACGGGGCCACAAACAATAGATCTCCAGAGTCCTCTATCAGGGTACGGGGCCACCAACAACAGATCTCCAGAGTCCTATGTCTGGGTGTGGGGCCACCAACAAGAGATCTCCAGAGTCCGATGTCTGGGTGTGGTGCCACCAACAACAGATCTCCAGAGTCCTCTATCAGGGTACGGGGTCACCAACAAGAGATCTCCAGAGTCCTATGTCTGGGTGTGGGGCCACCAACAAGAGATCTCCAGAGTCCTCTATCAGGTTACGGGGCCACCAACAAGAGATCTCCAGAGTCTGATGTCTGGGTGTGGTGCTACCAACAACAGATCTCCAGAGTCCTCTATCAGGGTACGTGGTCACCAACAAGAGATCTCCAGAGTCCTATGTCTGGGTTTGGGGTCACCAACAAGAGATCTCCAGAGTCCTATGTCTGGGTGTGGGGCCACCAACAAGAGATCTCCAGAGTCCTATGTCTGGGTGTGGTGCCACCAACAAGAGATCTCCAGAGTCCGATGTCTGGGTGTGGGGCCACCAACAAGAGATCTCCAGAGTCCTCTATCAGGGTACGGGGCCACCAACAACAGATCTCCAGAGTCCTATGTCTGGGTGTGGGGCCACCAACAACAGATCTCCAGAGTCCTATGTCTGGGTGTGGGGCCACCAACAAGAGATCTTCAGAGTCCGATGTCTGGGTGTGGTGCCACCAACAACAGATCTCCAGAGTCCTCTATCAGGGTACGGGGCCACCAACAACAGATCTCCAGAGTCCTATGTCTGGGTGTGGGGCCACCAACAAGAGATCTCCAGAGTCCTATGTCTGGGTGTGGGGCCACCAACAAGAGATCTCCAGAGTCCTATGTCTGGGTGTGGGGCCACCAACAAGAGATCTCCAGAGTCCTCTATCAGGGTACGGGGCCACCAACAAGAGATCTCCAGAGTCCTATGTCTGGGTGTGGGGCCACCAACAAGAGATCTCCAAAGTCCTCTATCAGGGTACGGGGCCACAAACAAGAGATCTCCAGAGTCCTATGTCTGGGTGTGGGGCCACCAACAAGAGATCTCCAGAGTCCTATGTCTGGGTGTGGGGCCACCAACAAGAGATCTCCAGAGTCCTATGTCTGGGTGTGGTGCCGCCAACAAGAGAGATCTCTCACAGTGGGGCCACCCTATGTCTGGGTGTGGGGCCACCAACAAGAGATCTTCAGAGTCCGATGACTGGGTGTGGTGCCACCAACAACAGATCTCCAGAGTCCTCTATCAGGGTACGGGGCCACCAACAACAGATCTCCAGAGTCCTCTATCAGGGTACGGGGCCACCAACAAGAGATCTCCAGAGTCCTATGTCTGGGTGTGGTGCCACAACAAGAGATCTCCAGAATCCGATGTCTGGGTGTGGGGTCACCAACAAGAGATCTCTAGAGTCCTCTATCAGGGTGCGGGGCCACCAACAACAGATCTCCAGAGTCCTTTGTCAGGGTACGGGGCCACAAACAATAGATCTCCAGAGTCCTCTATCAGGGTACGGGGCCACCAACAACAGATCTCCAGAGTCCTATGTCTGGGTGTGGGGCCACCAACAAGAGATCTCCAGAGTCTGATGTCTGGGTGTGGTGCCACCAACAACAGATCTCCAGAGTCCTCTATCAGGGTACGGGGTCACCAACAAGAGATCTCCAGAGTCCTATGTCTGGGTGTGGGGCCACCAACAAGAGATCTCCAGAGTCCTCTATCAGGGTACGGGGCCACCAACAAGAGATCTCCAGAGTCTGATGTCTGGGTGTGGTGCTACCAACAACAGATCTCCAGAGTCCTCTATCAGGGTACGTGGTCACCAACAAGAGATCTCCAGAGTCCTATGTCTGGGTTTGGGGTCACCAACAAGAGATCTCCAGAGTCCTATGTCTGGGTGTGGGGCCACCAACAAGAGATCTCCACAGTCCTATGTCTGGGTGTGGTGCCACCAACAAGAGATCTCCAGAGTCCGATGTCTGGGTGTGGGGCCACCAACAAGAGATCTCCAGAGTCCTCTATCAGGGTACGGGGCCACCAACAACAGATCTCCAGAGTCCTTTGTCAGGGTACGGGGCCACCAACAACAGATCTCCAGAGTCCTATGTCTGGGTGTGGGGCCACCAACAAGAGATCTTCAGAGTCCGATGTCTGGGTGTGGTGCCACCAACAACAGATCTCCAGAGTCCTCTATCAGGGTACGGGGCCACCAACAACAGATCTCCAGAGTCCTTTGTCAGAGTACGGGGCCACCAACAACAGATCTCCAGAGTCCTATGTCTCGGTGTGGGGCCACCAACAAGAGATCTCCAGAGTCCTATGTCTGGGTGTGGTGCCACCAACAAGAGATCTCCAGAGTCCGATGTCTGGGTGTGGGGTCACCAACAAGAGATCTCTAGGGTCCTCTATCAGGGTACGGGGCCACCAACAAGAGATCTCCTGAGTCCTATGTCTGGGTGTGGGGCCACCAACAAGAGATCTCCAGAGTCCTATGTCTGGGTGTGGGGCCACCAACAAGAGATCTCCAGAGTCCTATGTCTGGGTGTGGTGCCACCAACAAGAGATCTCCAGAGTCCGATGTCTGGGTGTGGGGTCACCAACAAGAGATCTCTAGGGTCCTCTATCAGGGTACGGGGCCACCAACAAGAGATCTCCTGAGTCCTATGTCTGGGTGTGGGGCCACCAACAAGAGATCTTCAGAGTCCGATGTCTGGGTGTGGTGCCACCAACAAGAGATCTCCAGAGTCCTCTATCAGGGTACGGGGCCACCAACAACAGACTCTCCAGAGTCCTATGTCTGGGTGTGGGGCCACCAACAAGAGATCTCCAGAGTCCTATGTCTGGGTGTGGGGCCAACAACAAGAGATCTCCAGAGTCCGATGTCTGGGTGTGGGGCCACCAACAACAGATCTCCAGAGTCCTCTATCAGGGTACGGGGCCACCAACAACAGATCTCCAGAGTCCTTTGTCAGGGTACGGGGCCACCAACAAGAGATCTCCAGAGTCCTTTGTCAGGGTACGGGGCCACCAACAAGAGATCTCCAGAGTCCTATGTCTGGGTGTGGGGCCACCAACAACAGATCTCCAGAGTCCTATGTCTGGGTGTGGGGCCACCAACAAGAGATCTTCAGAGTCCGATGTCTGGTGTGGTGCCACCAACAACAGATCTCCAGAGTCCTTTGTCAGAGTACGGGGCCACCAACAACAGATCTCCAGAGTCCTATGTCTGGGTGTGGGGCCACCAACAAGAGATCTCCAGAGTCCTATGTCTGGGTGTGGTGCCACCAACAAGAGATCTCCAGAGTCCGATGTCTGGGTGTGGGGTCACCAACAAGAGATCTCTAGGGTCCTCTATCAGGGTACGGGGCCACCAACAAGAGATCTCCTGAGTCCTATGTCTGGGTGTGGGGCCACCAACAAGAGATCTCCAAAGTCCTCTATCAGGGTACGGGGCCACCAACAAGAGATCTCCAGAGTCCTATGTCTGGGTGTGGGGCCACCAACAAGAGATCTCCAGAGTCCTATGTCTGGGTGTGGGGCCACCAACAAGAGATCTCCAGAGTCCTATGTCTGGGTGTGGGTCCACCAACAAGAGATCTCCAGAGTCCGATGTCTGGGTGTGGGGCCACCAAAAGAGATCTCCAGAGTCCTATGTCTGGGTTTGGGGTCACCAACAAGAGATCTCCAGAGTCCTCTATCAGGGTACGGGGCCACCAACAACAGATCTCCAGAGTCCTTTGTCAGGGTAAGGGGCCACCAACAACAGATCTCCAGAGTCCGATGTCTGGGTGTGGGGCCACCAACAACAGATCTCCAGAGTCCTCTATCAGGGTACGGGGCCACCAACAACAGATCTCCAGAGTCCTCTATCAGGGTACGGGGCCACCAACAACAGATCTCCAGAGTCCGATGTCTTGGTGTGGGGCCACCAACAACAGATCTCCAGAGTCCTCTATCAGGGTACGGGGCCACCAACAACAGATCTCCAGAGTCCTCTATCAGGGTACGGGGCCACCAACAAGAGATCTCCAGAGTCCTATGTCTGGGTGTGGGGCCACCAACAACAGATCTCCAGAGTCCTATGTCTGGGTGTGGTGCCACCAACAAGAGATCTCCAGAGTCCGATGTCTGGGTGTGGGGTCACCAACAAGAGATCTCTAGGGTCCTCTATCAGGGTACGGGGCCACCAACAAGAGATCTCCAGAGTCCTATGTCTGGGTGTGGGGCCACCAACAAGAGATCTCCAGAGTCCTATGTCTGGGTGTGGGGCCACCAACAAGAGATCTCCAGAGTCCTATGTCTGGGTGTGGGTCCACCAACAAGAGATCTCCAGAGTCCGATGTCTGGGTGTGGGGCCACCAACAAGAGATCTTCAGAGTCCGATGTCTGGGTGTGGTGCCACCAACAACAGATCTCCAGAGTCCTCTATCAGGGTACGGGGCCACCAACAACAGATCTCCAGAGTCCTCTATCAGGGTACGGGGCCACCAACAAGAGATCTCCAGAGTCCTATGTCTGGGTGTGGGGCCACCAACAACAGATCTCCAGAGTCCCTTATCAGGGTACGGGGCCACCAACAACAGATCTCCAGAGTCCTTTGTCAGGGTACGGGGCCACCAACAACAGATCTCCAGAGTCCTCTGTCTGGGTGTGGGGCCACCAACAAGAGATCTCCAGAGTCCGATGTCTGGGTGTGGGGTCACCAACAAGAGATCTCCAGGGTCCTCTATCAGGGTACGGGGCCACCAACAAGAGATCTCCAGAGTCCTATGTCTGGGTGTGGGGCCACCAACAAGAGATCTTCAGAGTCCTCTATCAGGGTACGGGGCCACCAACAAGAGATCTCCAGAGTCCTATGTCTGGGTGTGGGGCCACCAACAAGAGATCTCCAGAGTCCTATGTCTGGGTGTGGGGCCACCAACAAGAGATCTTCAGAGTCCGATGTCTGGGTGTGGTGCCACCAACAACAGATCTCCAGAGTCCTCTATCAGGGTACGGGGCCACCAACAACCGATCTCCAGAGTCCTCTATCAGGGTACGGGGCCACCAACAAGAGATCTCCAGAGTCCTATGTCTGGGTGTGGGGCCACCAACAACAGATCTCCAGAGTCCCTTATCAGGGTACGGGGCCACCAACAACAGATCTCCAGAGTCCTTTGTCAGGGTACGGGGCCACCAACAACAGATCTCCAGAGTCCTCTGTCTGGGTGTGGGGCCACCAACAAGAGATCTCCAGAGTCCGATCTCTGGGTGTGGGGTCACCAACAAGAGATCTCTAGGGTCCTCTATCAGGGTACGGGGCCACCAACAAGAGATCTCCAGAGTCCTATGTCTGGGTGTGGGGCCACCAACAAGAGATCTTCAGAGTCCGATGTCTGGGTGTGGTGCCACCAACAACAGATCTCCAGAGTCCTCTATCAGGGTACGGGGCCACCAACAACAGATCTCCAGAGTCCTATGTCTGGGTGTGGGGCCACCAACAAGAGATCTCCAGAGTCCTATGTCTGGGTGTGGGGTCACCAACAAGAGATCTCTAGGGTCCTCTATCAGGGTACGGGGCCACCAACAAGAGATCTCCTGAGTCCAATGTCTGGGTGTGGGGCAACCAACAAGAGATCTTCAGAGTCCGATGTCTGGGTGTGGTGCCACCAACAACAGATCTCCAGAGTCCTCTATCAGGGTACGGGGCCACCAACAAGAGATCTCCAGAGTCCTATGTCTGGGTGTGGGGCCACCAACAAGAGATCTCCAGAGTCCTATATCTGGGTGTGGGGCCACCAACAAGAGATCTCCAGAGTCCTATGTCTGGGTGTGGGTCCACCAACAAGAGATCTTCAGAGTCCGATGTCTGGGTGTGGTGCCACCAACAACAGATCTTTAGAGTCCTCTATCAGGGTACGGGGCCACCAAAAACGGTCTCTAGAGTCCTCTATCAGGGTACGGGGCCACCAACGACAGATCTCCAGAGTCCTTTGTCAGGGTTCGGGGCCACCAACAAGAGATCTCCAGAGTCCTATGTCTGGGTATGGGGCCACCAACAACAGATCTCCAGAGTCCTATGTCTGGGTGTGGGGCCACCAACAAGAGATCTTCAGAGTCCGATGTCTGGTGTGGGGCCACCAACAACAGATCTCCAGAGTCCTCTATCAGGGTACGGGGCCACCAACAAGAGATCTCCAGAGTCCTATGTCTGGGTGTGGGGCCACCAACAAGAGATCTCCAGAGTCCTATGTCTGGGTGTGGGGTCACCAACAAGAGATCTCTAGGGTCCTCTATCAGGGTACGGGGCCACCAACAAGAGATCTCCTGAGTCCTATGTCTGGGTGTGGGGCCACCAACAAGAGATCTTCAGAGTCCGATGTCTGGGTGTGGTGCCACCAACAACAGATCTCCAGAGTCCTCTATCAGGGTACGGGGCCACCAACAACAGATCTCCAGAGTCCTCTATCAGGGTACGGGGCCACCAACAAGAGATCTCCAGAGTCCTATGTCTGGGTGTGGGGCCACCAACAACAGATCTCCAGAGTCCTATGTCTGGGTGTGGGGCCACCAACATGAGATCTTCAGAGTCCGATGTCTGGTGTGGTGCCACCAACAACAGATCTCCAGAGTCCTCTATCAGGGTACGGGGTCACCAACAAGAGATCTCCAGAGTCCTATGTCTGGGTGTGGGGCCACCAACAAGAGATCTCCAGAGTCCTATGTCTGGGTGTGGGGTCACCAACAAGAGATCTCTAGGGTCCTCTATCAGGGTACGGGGCCACCAACAAGAGATCTCCTGAGTCCTATGTCTGGGTGTGGGGCAACCAACAAGAGATCTTCAGAGTCCGATGTCTGGGTGTGGTGCCACCAACAACAGATCTCCAGAGTCCTCTATCAGGGTACGGGGCCACCAACAAGAGATCTCCAGAGTCCTATGTCTGGGTGTGGGGCCACCAACAAGAGATCTCCTGAGTCCTATGTCTGGGTGTGGGGCAACCAACAAGAGATCTTCAGAGTCCGATGTCTGGGTGTGGTGCCACCAACAACAGATCTCCAGAGTCCTCTATCAGGGTACGGGGCCACCAACAACAGATCTCCAGAGTCCTATGTCTGGGTGTGGGGCCACCAACAAGAGATCTCCAGAGTCCTATATCTGGGTGTGGGGCCACCAACAAGAGATCTCCAGAGTCCTATGTCTGGGTGTGGGTCCACCAACAAGAGATCTTCAGAGTCCGATGTCTGGGTGTGGTGCCACCAACAACAGATCTTTAGAGTCCTCTATCAGGGTACGGGGCCACCAAAAACGGTCTCTAGAGTCCTCTATCAGGGTACGGGGCCACCAACGAGAGATCTCCAGAGTCCTTTGTCAGGGTTCGGGGCCACCAACAAGAGATCTCCAGAGTCCTATGTCTGGGTGTGGGGCCACCAACAACAGATCTCCAGAGTCCTATGTCTGGGTGTGGGGCCACCAACAAGAGATCTTCAGAGTCCGATGTCTGGTGTGGTGCCACCAACAACAGATCTCCAGAGTCCTCTATCAGGGTACGGGGTCACCAACAAGAGATCTCCAGAGTCCTATGTCTGGGTGTGGGGCCACCAACAAGAGATCTCCAGAGTCCTATGTCTGGGTGTGGGTCCACCAACAAGAGATCTCCAGAGTCCGATGTCTGGGTGTGGGGCCACCAACAAGAGATCTTCAGAGTCCGATGTCTGGGTGTGGTGCCACCAACAACAGATCTCCAGAGTCCTCTATCAGGGTACGGGGCCACCAACAACCGATCTCCAGAGTCCTCTATCAGGGTACGGGGCCACCAACAAGAGATCTCCAGAGTCCTATGTCTGGGTGTGGGGCCACCAACAACAGATCTCCAGAGTCCCTTATCAGGGTACGGGGCCACCAACAACAGATCTCCAGAGTCCTTTGTCAGGGTACGGGGCCACCAACAACAGATCTCCAGAGTCCTCTGTCTGGGTGTGGGGCCACCAACAAGAGATCTCCAGAGTCCGATGTCTGGGTGTGGGGTCACCAACAAGAGATCTCTAGGGTCCTCTATCAGGGTACGGGGCCACCAACAAGAGATCTCCAGAGTCCTATGTCTGGGTGTGGGGCCACCAACAAGAGATCTCCAGAGTCCGATGTCTGGGTGTGGTGCCACCAACAACAGATCTCCAGAGTCCTCTATCAGGGTACGGGGCCACCAACAAGAGATCTCCAGAGTCCTATGTCTGGGTGTGGGGCCACCAACAAGAGATCTCCAGAGTCCTATATCTGGGTGTGGGGCCACCAACAAGAGATCTCCAGAGTCCTATGTCTGGGTGTGGGTCCACCAACAAGAGATCTTCAGAGTCCGATGTCTGGGTGTGGTGCCACCAACAACAGATCTTTAGAGTCCTCTATCAGGGTACGGGGCCACCAAAAACGGTTTCTAGAGTCCTCTATCAGGGTATGGGCCACCAACGAGAGAGATCTCCAGAGTCCTTTGTCAGGGTCTGGGGGCCACCAACAAGAGATCTCCTGAGTCCTATGTCTGGGTGTGGGGCCACCAACAAGAGATCTCCAGTCCTCTATCAGGTGTGGTGCCACCAACCTCTCCAGAGTCCTATGTCAGGGTACGTGGTCACCAACAAGAGATCTCCAGAGTCCTATGTCTGGGTGTGGGGCCACCAACAAGAGATCTCCAGAGTCCTATGTCTAGGTGTGGTCACCTGTATAGAGATCTCTAGGGTCCTCTATCAGGGTGGGGCCACCAACAAGAGATCTCCAGAGTCCTATGTCTGGGTGTGGTGCCACCAACAGAGATCTCCAGAGTCCGATGTCTGGGTGTGGGGCCACCAACAACAGATCTCCAGAGTCCTCTATCAGGGTACGGGGCCACCAACAAGAGATCTCCAGAGTCCTTTGTCAGGGTGCGTGGGGCCACCAACAAGAGATCTCCAGAGTCCTATGTCTGGGTGTGGGGCCACCAACAAGAGATCTTCCAGAGTCCTATGTCTGGGTGTGGGGCCACCAACAAGAGATCTCCAGAGTCCGATATCTGGGTACGGGGCCACCAACAACGAGATCTCCAGAGTCCTCTGTCAGGGTACAGGGCCACCAACAAGAGATCTCCAGAGTCCTATGTCTGGGTGTGGGGCCACCAACAAGAGATCTCCAGAGTCCTATGTCTGGGTGTGGGGCCACCAACATGAGATCTTCAGAGTCCGATGTCTGGGTGTGGGGTCACCACCAAGGAGATCTCCTGAGTCCTCTATCAGGGTACGGGGCCACCAACAAGAAGATCTCCAGAGTCCTATGTCTGGGTGTGGGGCCACCAACAAGAGATCTCCAGAGTCCTATGTCTGGGTGCAGTGGGGTCACCAACAAGAGATCTCTAGGGTCCTCATCAGGGTAATGGGGCCACCAACAAGAGATCTCCAGAGTCCTATGTCTGGGTGTGGGGCCACCAACAAGAGATCTCCAGAGTCCGATGTCTGGGTGTGGGGTCACCAACAAGAGATCTCCAGAGTCCTCTATCAGGGTACGGGGCCACCAACAAGAGATCTCCAGAGTCCTATGTCTGGGTGTGGGGCCACCAACAAGAGATCTCCAGAGTCCTATGTCTGGGTGTGGGGCCACCAACAAGAGATCTCCAGAGTCCGATGTCTGGGTGTAGTGCCACCAACAACAGATCTCCAGAGTCCTCTATCAGGGTGGGGCCACCAACAAGAGATCTCCAGAGTCCTATGTCTGGGTGTGGGGCCACCAACACAGAGATCTCCAGAGTCCTATGTCTGGGTGTGGGGCCACCAACAAGAGATCTCCAGAGTCCTATGTCTGGGTGTGGGGCCACCAACAAGAGATCTTCAGAGTCCGATGTCTGGGTGTGGTGCCACCAACAACAGATCTCTAGAGTCCTCTATCAGGGTACGGGGCCACCAAAACGATCTCTAGAGTCCTCTATCAGGGTACGGGGCCACCAACAAGAGATCTCCAGAGTCCTTTGTCAGGGTACGGGGCCACCAACAAGAGATCTCCAGAGTCCTATGTCTGGGTGTGGGGCCACCAACAACAGATCTCCAGAGTCCTATGTCTGGGTGTGGGGCCACCAACAAGAGATCTTCAGAGTCCGATGTCTGGGTGGTGCCACCAACAACAGATCTCCAGAGTCCTCTATCAGGGTACGGGGTCACCAACAAGAGATCTCCAGAGTCCTATGTCAGGGTCGTGGGGCCACCAACAAGAGATCTCCAGAGTCCTATGTCTGGGTGTGGGGTCACCAACAAGAGATCTCAGTCCTCTATCAGGGTACGGGAGGCCACCAACAAGAGATCTCCTGAGTCCTATGTCTGGGTGTGGGGCCACCAACAAGAGATCTTCAGAGTCCGATGTCTGGGTGTGGTGCCACCAACAACAGATCTCCCCAGAGTCCGATGTCTGGGTGCAGGGTCACCAACAGAGATCTCCAGGGTCCTCTATCTGGGTACGGGGCCACCAACAAGAGATCTCCAGAGTCCTATGTCTGGGTGTGGGGCCACCAACAAGAGATCTCCAGAGTCCTATGTCTGGGTGTGGGGTCACCAACAAGGCCATAACAGCGATCTCTAGGGTCCTCTATCAGGGTACGGGGCCACCAACAAGAGATCTCCAGAGTCCTATGTCTGGGTGTGGGGCCACTTAACAAGAGATCTTCAGAGTCCGATGTCTGGGTGTGGTGCCACCAACAACAGATCTCAGAGTCCTCATCAGGGTACGGGGGCCACCAACAACAGATCTCCAGAGTCCTCTATCAGGGTATGGGGCCACCAACAAGAGATCTCCAGAGTCCTATGTCTGGGTGCAGGGGCCACCAACAAGAGATCTCCAGAGTCCTATGTCTGGGTGTGGGGCCACCAACAAGAGATCTCCAGAGTCCTCTATGTCTCCAGAGAGGCTCCAAGTGTGGGGCCACCAACAACAGATCTCCAGAGTCCATATCTAGGGTGGGGGCCACCAACAACAGATCTCAAGAGTCCTATGTCTGGGTGTGGGTCCACCAACAAGAGATCTTCAGAGTCCGATGTCTGGGTGTGGTGCCACCAACAACAGATCTCTAGAGTCCTCTATCAGGGTGTGGGGTCACCAACAAGAGATCCTCTGAGTCCTCTATAGCATGGGGCCACCACCAACAGATCTCCAGAGTCCTTTGTCAGGGTACGGGGCCACAAACAATAGATCTCCAGAGTCCTCTATCAGGGTACGGGGCCACCAACAACAGATCTCCAGAGTCCTATGTCTGGGTGTGGGGCCACCAACAAGAGATCTTCAGGGAGTCCGATCCAGAGTCTGATGTCTGGGTGTGGTGCCACCAACAACAGACCTCTCAGAGTCCCCTATCAGGGTACGTGGTCACCAACAAGAGATCTTCCAGAGTCCTATGTCTGGGTGTGGGGCCACCAACAAGAGATCTCCAGAGTCCTATGTCTGGGTGTGGGTCCACCAACAAGAGATCTCCAGAGCTGTCCGATGTCTGGGTGTGGGGCCACCAACAAGAGATCTTCAGAGTCCTGATGTCTGGGTGTGGGGCCACCAACAACAGATCTCCAGAGTCCTCTATCAGGGTACGGGGCCACCAACAACCGATCTCCAGAGTCCTTTGTCAGGGTACGGGGCCACCAACAAAGAGATCTCCAGAGTCCTATGTCTGGGTGTGGGGCCACCAACAACAGATCTCCAGAGTCCTCTATCAGGGTATGGGGCCACCAACAACAGATCTCCAGAGTCCTTTGGTCAGGGTATGGGGCCACCAACAACAGATCTCCAGAGTCCTCTGTCTGGGTGTGGGGCCACCAACAAGAGATCTCCAGAGTCCGATGTCTGGGTGTGGGGCCACCAACAAGAGATCTCGAGGGTCCTCTATCAGGGTACGGGGCCACCAACAAGAGATCTCCAGAGTCCTATGTCTGGGTGTGGGGCCACCAACAAGAGATCTTCAGAGTCCGGATGTCTGGGTGTGGGGCCACCAACAACAGATCTCCAGAGTCCTCTATCAGGGTATTGGGGCCACCAACAAGAGATCTCCAGAGTCCTATGTCTGGGTGTGGGGCCACCAACAAGAGATCTCCAGAGTCCTATGTCTGGGTGTGGGGCCACCAACAAGAGATCTCCAGAGGTCCTATGGTCTGGGTGTGGGTCCACCAACAAGAGATCTTCAGAGTCCGATGTCTGGGTGTGGTGCCACCAACAACAGATCTCCAGAGTCCTCTATCAGGGTACAGGGCCACTCAAAAACGGTCTCAAGAGTCCTCTATCAGGGTACGGGGCCACCAACAGAGATCTCCAGAGTCCTTTGTCAGGGTTCGGGGCCACCAACAAGAGATCTCCAGAGTCCTATGTCTGGGTGTGGGGCCACCAACAAGAGATCTTCAGAGTCCGATGTCTGGGTGTGGGGCCACCAACAACAGATCTCCAGAGTCCTCTATCAGGGTACGGGGTCACCAACAAGAGATCTCCAGAGTCCTATGTCTGGGTGTGGGGCCACCAACAAGAGATCTCCAGAGTCCTATGTCTGGGTGTGGGGTCACCAACAAGAGATCTCTAGGTCCTCTATCAGGGTACGGGGCCACCAACAAGAGATCTCCTGAGTCCTATGTCTGGGTGTGGGGCCACCAACAAGAGATCTTCAGAGTCCTATGTCTGGGTGTGGTGCCACCAACAACAGATCTCCAGAGTCCGATGTCTGGGTGTGGGGTCACCAACAAGAGATCTCTAGGGTCCTCTGTCAGGGTACGGGGCCACCAACAAGAGATCTCCAGAGTCCTATGTCTGGGTGTGGGGCCACCAACAAGAGATCTCCAGAGTCCGATGTCTGGGTGTGGGGTCACCAACAAGAGATCTCTAGGGTCCTCTATCAGGGTACGGGGCCACCAAAAAGAGATCTCCAGAGTCCTATGTCTGGGTGTGGGGCCACCAACAAGAGATCTTCAGAGTCCGATGTCTGGGTGTGGTGCCACCAACAACAGATCTCCAGAGTCCTCCATCAGGGTACAGGGCCACCAACAACAGATCTCCAGAGTCCTCTATCAGGGTACGTGGTCACCAACAAGAGATCTCCAGAGTCCTATGTCTGGGTGCGGGGCCACCAACAAGAGATCTCCAGAGTCCGATGTCTGGGTGTGGGGCCACCAACATGAGATCTTCAGAGTCCGATGTCTGGTGTGGTGCCACCAACAACAGATCTCCAGAGTCCTCTATCAGGGTACGGGGTCACCAACAAGAGATCTCCAGAGTCCTATGTCTGGGTGTGGGGCCACCAACAAGAGATCTCCAGAGTCCTATGTCTGGGTGTGGGGTCACCAACAAGAGATCTCTAGGGTCCTCTATCAGGGTACGGGGCCACCAACAAGAGATCTCCTGAGTCCTATGTCTGGGTGTGGGGCAACCAACAAGAGATCTTCAGAGTCCGATGTCTGGGTGTGGTGCCACCAACAACAGATCTCCAGAGTCCTCTATCAGGGTACGGGGCCACCAACAAGAGATCTCCAGAGTCCTATGTCTGGGTGTGGGGCCACCAACAAGAGATCTCCTGAGTCCTATGTCTGGGTGTGGGGCAACCAACAAGAGATCTTCAGAGTCCGATGTCTGGGTGTGGTGCCACCAACAACAGATCTCCAGAGTCCTCTATCAGGGTAGGGGGCCACCAACAAGAGATCTCCAGAGTCCTATGTCTGGGTGTGGGGCAACCAACAAGAGATCTCCAGAGTCCTATATCTGGGTGTGGGGCCACCAACAAGAGATCTCCAGAGTCCTATGTCTGGGTGTGGGTCCACCAACAAGAGATCTTCAGAGTCCGATGTCTGGGTGTGGTGCCACCAACAACAGATCTTTAGAGTCCTCTATCAGGGTACGGGGCCACCAAAAACGGTCTCTAGAGTCCTCTATCAGGGTACGGGGCCACCAACGAGAGATCTCCAGAGTCCTTTGTCAGGGTTCGGGGCCACCAACAAGAGATCTCCAGAGTCCTATGTCTGGGTGTGGGGCCACCAACAACAGATCTCCAGAGTCCTATGTCTGGGTGTGGGGCCACCAACAAGAGATCTTCAGAGTCCGATGTCTGGTGTGGTGCCACCAACAACAGATCTCCAGAGTCCTCTATCAGGGTACGGGGTCACCAACAAGAGATCTCCAGAGTCCTATGTCTGGGTGTGGGGCCACCAACAAGAGATCTCCAGAGTCCTATGTCTGGGTGTGGGGTCACCAACAAGAGATCTCTAGGGTCCTCTATCAGGGTACGGGGCCACCAACAAGAGATCTCCTGAGTCCTATGTCTGGGTGTGGGGCCACCAACAAGAGATCTTCAGAGTCCGATGTCTGGGTGTGGTGCCACCAACAACAGATCTCCAGAGTCCGATGTCTGGGTGTGGGGTCACCAACAAGAGATCTCTAGGGTCCTCTATCAGGGTACGGGGCCACCAACAAGAGATCTCCAGAGTCCTATGTCTGGGTGTGGAGCCACCAACAAGAGATCTCCAGAGTCCGATGTCTGGGTGTGGGGCCACCAACAAGAGATCTCTAGCGTCCTCTATCAGGGTACGGGGCCACCAACAAGAGATCTCCAGAGTCCTATGTCTGGGTGTGGGGCCACCAACAAGAGATCTTCAGAGTCCGATGTCTGGGTGTGGTGCCACCAACAACAGATCTCCAGAGTCCTCCATCAGGGTACGGGGCCACCAACAACAGATCTCCAGAGTCCTCTATCAGGGTACGGGGCCACCAACAAGAGATCTCCAGAGTCCTATGTCTGGGTGTGGGGCCACCAACAAGAGATCTCCAGAGTCCGATGTCTGGGTGTGGGGTCACCAACAAGAGATCTCTAGGGTCCTCTATCAGGGTACGGGGCCACCAACAAGAGATCTCCAGAGTCATATGTCTGGGTGTGGGGCCACCAACAAGAGATCTTCAGAGTCCGATGTCTGGGTGTGGTGCCACCAACAACAGATCTCCAGAGTCCTCTATCAGGGTACGGGGCCACCAACAACAGATCTCCAGAGTCCTCTATCAGGGTACGGGGCCACCAACAAGAGATCTCCAGAGTCCTATGTCTGGGTGTGGGGCCACCAACAACAGATCTCCAGAGTCCTATGTCTGGGTGTGGGGCCACCAACAAGAGATCTTCAGAGTCCGATGTCTGGTGTGGTGCCACCAACAACAGATCTCCAGAGTCCTCTATCAGGGTACGGGGTCACCAACAAGAGATCTCCAGAGTCCTATGTCTGGGTGTGGGGCCACCAACAAGAGATCTCCAGAGTCCTATGTCTGGGTGTGGGGTCACCAACAAGAGATCTCTAGGGTCCTCTATCAGGGACACGGGGCCACCAACAAGAGATCTCATGAGTCCTATGTCTGGGTGTGGGGCAACCAACAAGAGATCTTCAGAGTCCGATGTCTGGGTGTGGTGCCACCAACAACAGATCTCCAGAGTCCTCTATCAGGGTACGGGGCCACCAACAAGAGATCTCCAGAGTCCTATGTCTGGGTGTGGGGCCACCAACAAGAGATCTCCAGAGTCCTATGTCTGGGTGTGGGGCAACCAACAAGAGATCTTCAGAGTCCGATGTCTGGGTATGGTGCCACCAACAACAGATCTCCAGAGTCCTCTATCAGGGTACGGGGCCACCGGAAAACAGACTCTAGAGTCCCTCTTTCAGGGCAACGGGGCCACCAACAAGAGATCTCCCCCAGAGTCCTTTGTCAGGGCTCCGGGGGCCACCAACAAGAGATCTCCAGAGTCCTATGTCTGGGTGTGGGGCCACCAACAACAGATCTCCAGAGTCCTATGTCTGGGTGTGGGGCCACCAACAAGAGATCTTCAGAGTCCGATGTCTGGGGTGGTGCCACCAACAACAGATCTCCAGAGTCCTCTATTAGGGTACGGGGGTCACCAACAAGAGATCTCCAGAGTCCTATGTCTGGGTGTGGGGCCACCAACAAGAGATCTCCAGAGTCCTATGTCTGGGAGTGGGGTCACCAACAAGAGAGATCTCTAGGGTCCTCTAATATCAGGGCATGGGGCCACCAACAAGAGATCTCCTGAGTCCTATGTCTGGGTGTGGGGCCACCAACAAGAGATCTTCAGAGTCCGATGTCTGGGTGTGGTGCCACCAACAACAGATCTCCAGAGTCCGATGTCTGGGTGTGGGGTCACCAACAAGAGATCTCTAGGGTCCTCTATCAGGGTACGGGGCCACCAACAAGAGATCTCCAGAGTCCTATGTCTGGGTGTGGGGCCACCAACAAGAGATCTCCAGAGTCCGATGTCTGGGTGTGGGGTCACCAACAAGAGATCTCTAGGGTCCTCTATCAGGGTACGGGGCCACCAACAAGAGATCTCCAGAGTCCTATGTCTGGGTGTGGGGCCACCAACAAGAGATCTTCAGAGTCCGATGTCTGGGTGTGGTGCCACCAACAACAGATCTCCAGAGTCCTCCATCAGGGTACGGGGCCACCAACAACAGATCTCCAGAGTCCTTATATCAGGGTACGTGGTCACCAACATGAAGATCTCCAGAGTCCTATGTCTGGGTGTGGGGCCACCAACAAGAGATCTCCAGAGTCCTAGTGTCTGGGTGTGGGGCCACCAACAAGAGATCTCCAGAGTCCTATGTCTGGGGTGTGGTGCCACCAACAAGAGATCTCCAGAGTCCGATGTCTGGGTGTGGGGTCACCAACAAGAGATCTCTAGGGTCCTCTATCAGGTGTACGGGGCCACCAACAAGAGATCTCCTGGAGTCCTATGTCTGGGTGTGGGGCCACCAACAAGAGATCTTCTCAGAGTCCGATGTCTGAGTGTGGAAGCCACCAACAACAGATCTCCAGAGTCCTCTATCAGGGTACGGGGCCACCAACAACAGATCTCCAGGAGTCCTCTATCAGGGTACGGGGCCACCAACAAGAGATCTCCAGAGTCCTATGTCTGGGTGTGGGGCCACCAACAAGAGAACTCCAGAGTCCTGATATCTGGGTGTGGGGCCACCAACAAGAGATCTCCAGAGTCCTATGTCTGGGTGTGGGTGCACCAACAGAGATCTTCAGAGTCCGATGTCTGGTGTGGTGCCACCAACAACAGATCTCCAGAGTCCTCTATCAGGGTACGGGGTCACCAACAAGAGATCTCCAGAGTCCTATGTCTGGGTGTGGGGCCACCAACAAGAGATCTCCAGAGTCCTATGTCTGGGTGTGGGGTCACCAACAAGAGATCTCTAGGGTCCTCTATCAGGGTACGGGGCCACCAACAAGAGATCTCATGAGTCCTATGTCTGGGTGTGGGGCAACCAACAAGAGATCTTCAGAGTCCGATGTCTGGGTGTGGTGCCACCAACAACAGATCTCCAGAGTCCTCTATCAGGGTACGGGGCCACCAACAAGAGATCTCCAGAGTCCTATGTCTGGGTGTGGGGCCACCAACAAGAGATCTCCTGAGTCCTATGTCTGGGTGTGGGGCAACCAACAAGAGATCTTCAGAGTCCGATGTCTGGGTGTGGTGCCACCAACAACAGATCTCCAGAGTCCTCTATCAGGGTACGGGGCCACCAAAAACAGATCTCTAGAGTCCTCTTTCAGGGTACGGGGCCACCAACAAGAGATCTCCAGAGTCCTTTGTCAGGGTTCGGGGCCACCAACAAGAGATCTCCAGAGTCCTATGTCTGGGTGTGGGGCCACCAACAACAGATCTCCAGAGTCCTATGTCTGGGTGTGGGGCCACCAACAAGAGATCTTCAGAGTCCGATGTCTGGTGTGGTGCCACCAACAACAGATCTCCAGAGTCCTCTATCAGGGTACGGGGTCACCAACAAGAGATCTCCAGAGTCCTATGTCTGGGTGTGGGGCCACCAACAAGAGATCTCCAGAGTCCTATGTCTGGGAGTGGGGTCACCAACAAGAGATCTCTAGGGTCCTCTATCAGGGTACGGGGCCACCAACAAGAGATCTCCTGAGTCCTATGTCTGGGTGTGGGGCCACCAACAAGAGATCTTCAGAGTCCGATGTCTGGGTGTGGTGCCACCAACAACAGATCTCCAGAGTCTGATGTCTGGGTGTGGGGTCACCAACAAGAGATCTCTAGGGTCCTCTATCAGGGTACGGGGCCACTAACAAGAGATCTCCAGAGTCCTATGTCTGGGTGTGGGGCCACCAACAAGAGATCTCCAGAGTCCGATGTCTGGGTGTGGGGTCACCAACAAGAGATCTCTAGGGTCCTCTATCAGGGTACGGGGCCACCAACAAGAGATCTCCAGAGTCCTATGTCTGGGTGTGGGGCCACCAACAAGAGATCTTCAGAGTCCGATGTCTGGGTGTGGTGCCACCAACAACAGATCTCCAGAGTCCTCCATCAGGGTACGGGGCCACCAACAACAGATCTCCAGAGTCCTCTATCAGGGTACGTGGTCACCAACAAGAGATCTCCAGAGTCCTATGTCTGGGTGTGGGGCCACCAACAAGAGATCTCCAGAGTCCTATGTCTGGGTGTGGGGCCACCAACAAGAGATCTCCAGAGTCCTATGTCTGGGTGTGGTGCCACCAACAAGAGATCTCCAGAGTCCGATGTCTGGGTGTGGGGTCACCAACAAGAGATCTCTAGGGTCCTCTATCAGGGTACGGGGCCACCAACAAGAGATCTCCTGAGTCCTATGTCTGGGTGTGGGGCCACCAACAAGAGATCTTCAGAGTCCGATGTCTGGGTGTGGTGCCACCAACAACAGATCTCCAGAGTCCTCTATCAGGGTACGGGGCCACCAACAACAGATCTCCAGAGTCCTCTATCAGGGTACGGGGCCACCAACAAGAGATCTCCAGAGTCCTATGTCTGGGTGTGGGGCCACCAACAAGAGAACTCCAGAGTCCTATATCTGGGTGTGGGGCCACCAACAAGAGATCTCCAGAGTCCTATGTCTGGGTGTGGGTGCACCAAATAGAGATCTTCTGAGTCCGATGTCTGGGTGTGGTGCCACCAACAACAGATCTCCAGAGTCCTCTATCAGGGTACGGGGCCACCAAAAACAGATCTCTAGAGTCCTCTATCAGGGTACGGGGCCAACAACAAGAGATCTCCAGAGTCCTTTGTCAGGGTTCGGGGCCACCAACAAGAGATCTCCAGAGTCCTATGTCTGGGTGTGGGGCCACCAACAAGAGATCTTCAGAGTCCGATGTCTGGTGTGGTGCCACCAACAACAGATCTCCAGAGTCCTCTATCAGGGTACGGGGTCACCAACAAGAGATCTCCAGAGTCCTATGTCTGGGTGTGGGGCCACCAACAAGAGATCTCCAGAGTCCTATGTCTGGGTGTGGGGTCACCAACAAGAGATCTCTAGGGTCCTCTATCAGGGTACGGGGCCACCAACAAGAGATCTCCTGAGTCCAATGTCTGGGTGTGGGGCAACCAACAAGAGATCTTCAGAGTCCGATGTCTGGGTGTGGTGCCACCAACAACAGATCTCCAGAGTCCTCTATCAGGGTACGGGGCCACCAACAAGAGATCTCCAGAGTCCTATGTCTGGGTGTGGGGCCACCAACAAGAGATCTCCAGAGTCCTATATCTGGGTGTGGGGCCACCAACAAGAGATCTCCAGAGTCCTATGTCTGGGTGTGGGTCCACCAACAAGAGATCTTCAGAGTCCGATGTCTGGGTGTGGTGCCACCAACAACAGATCTTTAGAGTCCTCTATCAGGGTACGGGGCCACCAAAAACGGTCTCTAGAGTCCTCTATCAGGGTACGGGGCCACCAACGAGAGATCTTCAGAGTCCTTTGTCAGGGTTCGGGGCCACCAACAAGAGATCTCCAGAGTCCTATGTCTGGGTGTGGGGCCACCAACAACAGATCTCCAGAGTCCTATGTCTGGGTGTGGGGCCACCAACAAGAGATCTTCAGAGTCCGATGTCTGGTGTGGTGCCACCAACAACAGATCTCCAGAGTCCTCTATCAGGGTACGGGGTCACCAACAAGAGATCTCCAGAGTCCTATGTCTGGGTGTGGGGCCACCAACAAGAGATCTCCAGAGTCCTATGTCTGGGTGTGGGGTCACCAACAAGAGATCTCTAGGGTCCTCTATCAGGGTACGGGGCCACCAACAAGAGATCTCCTGAGTCCTATGTCTGGGTGTGGGGCCACCAACAAGAGATCTTCAGAGTCCGATGTCTGGGTGTGGTGCCACCAACAACAGATCTCCAGAGTCCGATGTCTGGGTGTGGGGTCACCAACAAGAGATCTCTAGGGTCCTCTATCAGGGTACGGGGCCACCAACAAGAGATCTCCAGAGTCCTATGTCTGGGTGTGGGGCCACCAACAAGAGATCTCCAGAGTCCGATGTCTGGGTGTGGTGCCACCAACAACAGATCTCCAGAGTCCTCCATCAGGGTACGGGGCCACCAACAACAGATCTCCAGAGTCCTCTATCAGGGTACGTGGTCACCAACAAGAGATCTCCAGAGTCCTATGTCTGGGTGCGGGGCCACCAACAAGAGATCTCCAGAGTCCGATGTCTGGGTGTGGGGCCACCAACATGAGATCTTCAGAGTCCGATGTCTGGGTGTGGTGCCACCAACAACAGATCTCCAGAGTCCTCTATCAGGGTACGGGGTCACCAACAAGAGATCTCCAGAGTCCTATGTCTGGGTGTGTGGCCACCAACAAGAGATCTCCACAGTCCTATGTCTGGATGTGGGGTCACCAACAAGAGATCTCTAGGGTCCTCTATCAGGGTACGGGGCCACCAACAAGAGATCTCCTGAGTCCTATGTCTGGGTGTGGGGCAACCAACAAGAGATCTTCAGAGTCCGATGTCTGGGTGTGGTGCCACCAACAACAGATCTCCAGAGTCCTCTATCAGGGTACGGGGCCACCAACAAGAGATCTCCAGAGTCCTATGTCTGGGTGTGGGGCCACCAACAAGAGATCTCCAGAGTCCTATGTCTGGGTGTGGGGCAACCAACAAGAGATCTTCAGAGTCCTATGTCTGGGTGTGGTGCCACCAACAACAGATCTCCAGAGTCCTCTATCAGGGTACGGGGCCACCAACAAGAGATCTCCAGAGTCCTATGTCTGGGTGTGGGGCCACCAACAAGAGATCTCCAGAGTCCTATGTCTGGGTGTGGGGCCACCAACAAGAGATCTCCAGAGTCCTATGTCTGGGTGTGGGTCCACCAACAAGAGATCTTCAGAGTCCGATGTCTGGGTGTGGTGCCACCAACAACAGATCTTCAGAGTCCTCTATCAGGGTAGGGGGCCACCAACAACGGTCTCCAGAGTCCTCTATCAGGGTACGGGGCCACCAACGAGAGATCTCCAGAGTCCTTTGTCAGGGTTCGGGGCCACCAACAACAGATCTCCAGAGTCCTATGTCTGGGTGTGGGGCCACCAACAAGAGATCTTCAGAGTCCGATGTCTGGTGTGGTGCCACCAACAACAGATCTCCAGAGTCCTCTATCAGGGTACGGGGTCACCAACAAGAAGATCTCCAGAGTCCTATGTCTGGGTGTGGGGCCACCAACAAGAGATCTCCAGAGTCCTATGTCTGGGTGTGGGGGTCACCAACAAGAGATCTCAAGGGTCCTCTATCAGGGTACGGGGCCACCAACAAGAGATCTCCAGAGTCCTATGTCTGGGTGTGGGGCCACCAACAAGAGATCTTCAGAGTCCGATGTCTGGGTGTGGTGCCACCAACAACAGATCTCCAGAGTCCGATGTCTGGGTGTGGGGTCACCAACAAGAGATCTCTAGGGTCCTCTATCAGGGTACGGGGCCACCAACAAGAGATCTCCAGAGTCCTATGTCTGGGTGTGGGGCCACCAACAAGAAGATCTCCAGAGTCCGATGTCTGGGTGTGGGGTCACCAACAAGAGATCTCTAGGGTCCTCTATCAGGGTATTGGGGCCTTGCAAAAAGAAGATCTCCAGAGTCCTATGTCTGGGTGTGGGGCCACCAACAAGAGATCTCCAGAGTCCGATGTCTGGGTGTGGTGCCACCAACAACAGATCTCCAGAGTCCTCCATCAGGGTACGGGGCCACCAACAACAGATCTCCAGAGTCCTCTATCAGGGTACGTGGTCACCAACAAGAGATCTCCAGAGTCCTATGTCTGGGTGTGGGGCCACCAACAAGAGATCTCCAGAGTCCTATGTCTGGGTGTGGGGCCACCAACAACAGATCTCCAGAGTCCTATGTCTGGGTGTGGGGCCACCAACAACAGATCTCCAGAGTCCTCTATCAGGGTACGGGGCCACCAACAACAGATCTTCAGAGTCCGATGTCTGGGTGTGGGGCCACCAACAACAGATCTCCAGAGTCCTCTATCAGGGTATGGGGCCACCAACAACAGATCTCCAGAGTCCTCTATCAGGGCATGGGGCCACCAACAAGAGATCTCCAGAGTCCTATGTCTGGGTGTGGGGCCACCAACAACAAGATCTCCAGAGTCCTATGTCTGGGTGTGGGGCCACCAACATGAGATCTTCAGAGTCCGATGTCTGGTGTGGTGCCACCAACAACAGATCTCCAGAGTCCTCTATCAGGGTACGGGGTCACCAACAAGAGATCTCCAGAGTCCTATGTCTGGGTGTGGGGCCACCAACAAGAGATCTCCAGAGTCCTATGTCTGGGTGTGGTGCCACCAACAAGAGATCTCCAGAGTCCGATGTCTGGGTGTGGGGTCACCAACAAGAGATCTCTAGGGTCCTCTATCAGGGTACGGGGCCACCAACAAGAGATCTCCAGAGTCCTATGTCTGGGTGTGGGGCCACCAACAACAAGATCTTCAGAGTCCGATGTCTGGGTGTGGTGCCACCAACAACAGATCTCCAGAGTCCTTCTATCAGGGTACGGGGCACCAACAACAGATCTCCAGAGTCCTCTATCAGGGTACGGGGCCACCAACAAGAGATCTCCAGAGTCCTATGTCTGGGTGTGGGGCCACCAACAAGAGAACTCCAGAGTCCTATATCTGGGTGTGGGGCCACCAACAAGAGATCTCCAGAGTCCTATGTCTGGGTGTGGGTGCACCAACAGATCTTCTGAGTCCGATGTCTGGGTGTGGTGCCACCAACAACAGATCTCCAGAGTCCTCTATCAGGGTACGGGGGCCACCAAAAACAGATCTCCTAGAGTCCTCTATCAGGGTACGGGGCCAACAACAAGAGATCTCCAAGAGTCCTTTGTCAGGGTTCGGGGCCACCAACAAGAGATCTCCAGAGTCCTATGTCTGGGTGTGGGGCCACCAACAACAGATCTCCAGAGTCCTATGTCTGGGTGTGGGGCCACCAACAAGAGATCTTCAGAGTCCGATGTCTGGTGTGGTGCCACCAACAACAGATCTCCAGAGTCCTCTATCAGGGTACGGGGTCACCAACAAGAGATCTCCAGAGTCCTATGTCTGGGTGTGGGGCCACCAACAAGAGATCTCCAGAGTCCTATGTCTGGGTGTGGGGTCACCAACAAGAGATCTCTAGGGTCCTCTATCAGGGTACGGGGCCACCAACAAGAGATCTCCTGAGTCCTATGTCTGGGTGTGGGGCAACCAACAAGAGATCTTCAGAGTCCGATGTCTGGGTGTGGTGCCACCAACAACAGATCTCCAGAGTCCTCTATCAGGGTACGGGGCCACCAACAAGAGATCTCCAGAGTCCTATGTCTGGGTGTGGGGCCACCAACAAGAGATCTCCAGAGTCCTATATCTGGGTGTGGGGCCACCAACAAGAGATCTCCAGAGTCCTATGTCTGGGTGTGGGGCCACCAACAAGAGATCTTCAGAGTCCGATGTCTGGGTGTGGTGCCACCAACAACAGATCTCCAGAGTCCGATGTCTGGGTGTGGGGTCACCAACAAGAGATCTCTAGGGTCCTCTATCAGGGTACGGGGCCACCAACAAGAGATCTCCAGAGTCCTATGTCTGGGTGTGGGGCCACCAACAAGAGATCTCCAGAGTCCGATGTCTGGGTGTGGTGCCACCAACAACAGATCTCCAGAGTCCTCCATCAGGGTACGGGGCCACCAACAACAGATCTCCAGAGTCCTCTATCAGGGTACGTGGTCACCAACAAGAGATCTCCAGAGTCCTATGTCTGGGTGCGGGGCCACCAACAAGAGATCTCCAGAGTCCGATGTCTGGGTGTGGGGCCACCAACATGAGATCTTCAGAGTCCGATGTCTGGTGTGGTGCCACCAACAACAGATCTCCAGAGTCCTCTATCAGGGTACGGGGTCACCAACAAGAGATCTCCAGAGTCCTATGTCTGGGTGTGTGGCCACCAACAAGAGATCTCCACAGTCCTATGTCTGGATGTGGGGTCACCAACAAGAGATCTCTAGGGTCCTCTATCAGGGTACGGGGCCACCAACAAGAGATCTCCTGAGTCCTATGTCTGGGTGTGGGGCAACCAACAAGAGATCTTCAGAGTCCGATGTCTGGGTGTGGTGCCACCAACAACAGATCTCCAGAGTCCTCTATCAGGGTACGGGGCCACCAACAAGAGATCTCCAGAGTCCTATGTCTGGGTGTGGGGCCACCAACAAGAGATCTCCTGAACCCTATGTCTGGGTGTGGGGCAACCAACAAGAGATCTTCAGAGTCCGATGTCTGGGTGTGGTGCCACCAACAACAGATCTCCAGAGTCCTCTATCAGGGTACGGGGCCACCAACAAGAGATCTCCAGAGTCCTATGTCTGGGTGTGGGGCCACCAACAAGAGATCTCCAGAGTCCTATATCTGGGTGTGGGGCCACCAACAAGAGATCTCCAGAGTCCTATGTCTGGGTGTGGGTCCACCAACAAGAGATCTTCAGAGTCCGATGTCTGGGTGTGGTGCCACCAACAACAGATCTTTAGAGTCCTCTATCAGGGTACGGGGCCACCAAAAACGGTCTCTAGAGTCCTCTATCAAGGTACGGGGCCACCAACGAGAGATCTCCAGAGTCCTTTGTCCGGGTTCGGGGCCACCAACAACAGATCTCCAGAGTCCTATGTCTGGGTGTGGGGCCACCAACAAGAGATCTTCAGAGTCCGATGTCTGGTGTGGTGCCACCAACAACAGATCTCCAGAGTCCTCTATCAGGGTACGGGGTCACCAACAAGAGATCTCCAGAGTCCTATGTCTGGGTGTGGGGCCACCAACAAGAGATCTCCAGAGTCCTATGTCTGGGTGTGGGGTCACCAACAAGAGATCTCTAGGGTCCTCTATCAGGGTACGGGGCCACCAACAAGAGATCTCCTGAGTCCTATGTCTGGGTGTGGGGCCACCAACAAGAGATCTTCAGAGTCCGATGTCTGGGTGTGGTGCCACCAACAACAGATCTCCAGAGTCCGATGTCTGGGTGTGGGGTCACCAACAAGAGATCTCTAGGGTCCTCTATCAGGGTACGGGGCCACCAACAAGAGATCTCCAGAGTCCTATGTCTGGGTGTGGGGCCACCAACAAGAGATCTCCAGAGTCCTATGTCTGGGTGTGGGGTCACCAACAAGAGATCTCTAGGGTCCTCTATCAGGGTACGGGGCCACCAACAAGAGATCTCCAGAGTCCTATGTCTGGGTGTGGGGCCACCAACAAGAGATCTTCAGAGTCCGATGTCTGGGTGTGGTGCCACCAACAACAGATCTCCAGAGTCCTCCATCAGGGTACGGGGCCACCAACAACAGATCTCTAGAGTCCTCTATCAGGGTACGGGGCCACCAACAAGAGATCTCCAGAGTCCTATGTCTGGGTGTGGGGCCACCAACAAGAGATCTCCAGAGTCCTATGTCTGGGTGTGGGGCCACCAACAAGAGATCTCCAGAGTCCTATGTCTGGGTGTGGGGTCACCAACAAGAGATCTCTAGGGTCCTCTATCAGGGTACGGGGCCACCAACAAGAGATCTCCTGAGTCCTATGTCTGGGTGTGGGGCCACCAACAAGAGATCTCTAGGGTCCTCTATCAGGGTACGGGGCCACCAACAACAGATCTCCAGAGTCCGATGTCTGGGTGTGGGGTCACCAACAAGAGATCTCTAGGGTCCTCTATCAGGGTACGGGGCCACCAACAAGAGATCTCCAGAGTCCTATGTCTGGGTGTGGGGCCACCAACAAGAGATCTTCAGAGTCCGATGTCTGGGTGTGGTGCCACCAACAACAGATCTCCAGAGTCCTCTATCAGGGTACGGGGCCACCAACAACAGATCTCCAGAGTCCTCTATCAGGGTACGGGGCCACCAACAAGAGATCTCCAGAGTCCTATGTCTGGGTGTGGGGCCACCAACAACAGATCTCCAGAGTCCTATGTCTGGGTGTGGGGCCACCAACAGAGATCTTCAGAGTCCGATGTCTGGTGTGGTGCCACCAACAACAGATCTCAAGAGTCCTCTATCAGGGTACGGGGTCACCAACAAGAGATCTCCAGAGTCCTATGTCTGGGTGTGGGGCCACCAACAAGAGATCTCCAGAGTCCTATGTCTGGGTGTGGGGTCACCAACAAGAGATCTCTAGGGTCCTCTATCAGGGTACGGGGCCACCAACAAGAGATCTCCAGAGTCCTATGTCTGGGTGTGGGGCAACCAACAAGAGATCTTCAGAGTCCGATGTCTGGGTGTGGTGCCACCAACAACAGATCTCCAGAGTCCTCTATCAGGGTACGGGGCCACCAACAAGAGATCTCCAGAGTCCTATGTCTGGGTGTGGGGCCACCAACAAGAGATCTCCAGAGTCCTATGTCTGGGTGTGGGGCCACCAACAAGAGATCTTCAGAGTCCGATGTCTGGGTGTGGTGCCACCAACAACAGATCTCCAGAGTCCTCTATCAGGGTACGGGGCCACCAACAAGAGATCTCCAGAGTCCTATGTCTGGGTGTGGGGCCACCAACAAGAGATCTCCAGAGTCCTATATCTGGGTGTGGGGCCACCAACAAGAGATCTCCAGAGTCCTATGTCTGGGTGTGGGTCCACCAACAAGAGATCTTCAGAGTCCGATGTCTGGGTGTGGGTGCACCAACAACAGATCTTTAGAGTCCTCTATCAGGGTACGGGGCCACCAAAAACGGTCTCTAGAGTCCTCTATCAGGGTACGGGGCCACCAACGAGAGATCTCCAGAGTCCTTTGTCAGGGTTCGGGGCCACCAACAAGAGATCTCCAGAGTCCTATGTCTGGGTGTGGGGCCACCAACAAGAGATCTTCAGAGTCCGATGTCTGGTGTGGTGCCACCAACAACAGATCTCCAGAGTCCTCTATCAGGGTACGGGGCCACCAACAAGAGATCTCCAGAGTCCTATGTCTGGGTGTGGGGCCACCAACAAGAGATCTCCAGAGTCCTATGTCTGGGTGTGGGGTCACCAACAAGAGATCTCTAGGGTCCTCTATCAGGGTACGTGGGGCCACCAACAAGAGATCTCCAGAGTCCTATGTCTGGGTGTGGGGCCACCAACAAGAGATCTTCAGAGTCCGATGTCTGGGTGTGGTGCCACCAACAACAGATCTCCAGAGTCCGATGTCTGGGTGTGAGTGTCACCAACAAGAGATCTCTAGGGTCCGTACTAGGCAGGGTGGGGGCCAACAACAAGAGATCTCCAGAGTCCAAGGTCTGGGTGTGGGGCCACCAACAAGAGATCTCCAGAGTCCGATGTCTGGGTGTGGGGTCACCAACAAGAGATCTCTAGGGTCCTCTATCAGGGTACGGGGCCACCAACAAGAGATCTTCCAGAGTCCTATGTCTGGGTGTGGGGCCACCAACAAGAGATCTTTCAGAGTCCGATGTCTGGGTGTGGTGCCACCAACAACAGATCTCCAGAGTCCTCCATCAGGGTACGGGGCCACCAACAACAGATCTCCAGAGTCCTCTATCAGGGTACGTGGTCACCAACAAGAGATCTCCAGAGTCCTGTGTCTGGGTGGGTGGGCCACCAACAAGAGATCTCCAGAGTCCTATGTCTGGGTGTGGGGCCACCAACAAGAAGATCTCCAGAGTCCGATGTCTGGGGTGTGGGGGTCACCAACAAGAGATCTCTCAGGGTCCTCTATCAGGGTACGGGCCACCAACAAGAGATCTCCTGAGTCCTATGTCTGGGTGGGGCCACCAAACAAGAGATCTTCAGAGTCCGATGTCTGGGTGTGAAGGCCTACCACTCTCCAACAGATCTCCAGAGTCCTCCAGGGCAACAAGAGATCTCCAGAGTCCTATGTCTGGGTGTGGGGCCACCAACAAGAGATCTCCAGAGTCCTATGTCTGGGTGTGGGGCCACCAACAAGAGATCTCCAGAGTCCTATGTCTGGGTGTGGGGCCACCAACAATGAGATCTCCAGAGTCCTATGTCTGGGTGTGGGGCCACCAACAACAGATCTCCAGAGTCCTCTATCAGGGTACGGGGCCACCAACAAGAGATCTCCAGAGTCCTATGTCTGGGTGTGGGGCCACCAACAAGAGATCTCCTGAGTCCTATGTCTGGGTGTGGGGCAACCAACAAGAGATCTTCAGAGTCCGATGTCTGGGTGTGGTGCCACCAACAACAGATCTCCAGAGTCCTCTATCAGGGTACGGGGCCACCAAAAACAGATCTCTAGAGTCCTCTATCAGGGTACGGGGCCACCAACAAGAGATCTCCAGAGTCCTTTGTCAGGGTTCGGGGCCACCAACAAGAGATCTCCAGAGTCCTATGTCTGGGTGTGGGGCCACCAACAACAGATCTCCAGAGTCCTATGTCTGGGTGTGGGGCCACCAACAAGAGATCTTCAGAGTCCGATGTCTGGTGTGGTGCCACCAACAACAGATCTCCAGAGTCCTCTATCAGGGTACGGGGTCACCAACAAGAGATCTCCAGAGTCCTATGTCTGGGTGTGGGGCCACCAACAAGAGATCTCCAGAGTCCTATGTCTGGGAATGGGGATCCCAACAAGAGATCTCTAGGGTCCTCTATCAGGGTACGGGGCCACCAACAAGAGATCTCCTGAGTCCTATGTCTGGGTGTGGGGCCACCAACAAGAGATCTTCAGAGTCCGATGTCTGGGTGTGGTGCCACCAACAACAGATCTCCAGAGTCCGATGTCTGGGTGTGGGGTCACCAACAAGAGATCTCTAGGGTCCTCTATCAGGGTACGGGGCCACCAACAAGAGATCTCCAGAGTCCTATGTCTGGGTGTGGGGCCACCAACAAGAGATCTCCAGAGTCCGATGTCTGGGTGTGGGGTCACCAACAAGAGATCTCTAGGGTCCTCTATCAGGGTACGGGGCCACCAACAAGAGATCTCCAGAGTCCTATGTCTGGGTGTGGGGCCACCAACAAGAGATCTTCAGAGTCCGATGTCTGGGTGTGGTGCCACCAACAACAGATCTCCAGAGTCCTCCATCAGGGTACGGGGCCACCAACAACAGATCTCCAGAGTCCTCTATCAGGGTACGTGGTCACCAACAAGAGATCTCCAGAGTCCTATGTCTGGGTGTGGGGCCACCAACAAGAGATCTCCAGAGTCCTATGTCTGGGTGTGGGGCCACCAACAAGAGATCTCCAGAGTCCTATGTCTGGGTGTGGTGCCACCAACAAGAGATCTCCAGAGTCCGATGTCTGGGTGTGGGGTCACCAACAAGAGATCTCTAGGGTCCTCTATCAGGGTACGGGGCCACCAACAAGAGATCTCCTGAGTCCTATGTCTGGGTGTGGGGCCACCAACAAGAGATCTTCAGAGTCCGATGTCTGGGTGTGGTGCCACCAACAACAGATCTCCAGAGTCCTCTATCAGGGTACGGGGCCACCAACAACAGATCTCCAGAGTCCTCTATCAGGGTACGGGGCCACCAACAAGAGATCTCCAGAGTCCTATGTCTGGGTGTGGGGCCACCAACAAGAGAACTCCAGAGTCCTATATCTGGGTGTGGGGCCACCAACAAGAGATCTCCAGAGTCCTATGTCTGGGTGTGGGTGCACCAAATAGAGATCTTCTGAGTCCGATGTCTGGGTGTGGTGCCACCAACAACAGATCTCCAGAGTCCTCTATCAGGGTACGGGGCCACCAAAAACAGATCTCTAGAGTCCTCTATCAGGGTACGGGGCCACCAACAAGAGATCTCCAGAGTCCTTTGTCAGGGTTCGGGGCCACCAACAAGAGATCTCCAGAGTCCTATGTCTGGGTGTGGGGCCACCAACAACAGATCTCCAGAGTCCTATGTCTGGGTGTGGGGCCACCAACAAGAGATCTTCAGAGTCCGATGTCTGGTGTGGTGCCACCAACAACAGATCTCCAGAGTCCTCTATCAGGGTACGGGGTCACCAACAAGAGATCTCCAGAGTCCTATGTCTGGGTGTGGGGCCACCAACAAGAGATCTCCAGAGTCCTATGTCTGGGTGTGGGGTCACCAACAAGAGATCTCTAGGGTCCTCTATCAGGGTACGGGGCCACCAACAAGAGATCTCCTGAGTCCTATGTCTGGGTGTGGGGCCACCAACAAGAGATCTTCAGAGTCCGATGTCTGGGTGTGGTGCCACCAACAACAGATCTCCAGAGTCCTCTATCAGGGCACGGGGCCACCAACAAGAGATCTCCAGAGTCCTATGTCTGGGTGTGGGGCCACCAACAAGAGATCTCCAGAGTCCTATATCTGGGTGTGGGGCCACCAACAAGAGATCTCCAGAGTCCGATGTCTGGGTGTGGGGCCACCAAAAGAGATCTCCAGAGTCCTATGTCTGGGTTTGGGGTCACCAACAAGAGATCTCCAGAGTCCTCTATCAGGGTACGGGGCCACCAACAACAGATCTCCAGAGTCCTTTGTCAGGGTACGGGGCCACCAACAACAGATCTCCAGAGTCCTCTATCAGGGTACGGGGCCACCAACAACAGATCTCCAGAGTCCTCTATCAGGGTACGGGGCCACCAACAACAGATCTCCAGAGTCCGATGTCTGGGTGTGGGGCCACCAACAACAGATCTCCAGAGTCCTCTATCAGGGTACGGGGCCACCAACAACAGATCTCCAGAGTTCTCTATCAGGGTACGGGGCCACCAACAAGAGATCTCCAGAGTCCTATGTCTGGTGTGGGGCCACCAACAACAGATCTTCAGAGTCCTATGTCTGGGTGTGGGGCCACCAACAACAGATCTCCAGAGTCCTCTATCAGGGTACGGGGCCACCAACAACAGATCTCCAGAGTCCTCTATCAGGGTACGGGGCCACCAACAACAGATCTCCAGAGTCCTATGTCTGGGTGTGGGGCCACCAACAAGAGATCTCAGAGTCCTATATCTGGGTACTTGCCCGTAGGGCCACCAACAAGAGATCTTCAGGAGTCCGATGTCTGGGTGTGGTGCCACCAACAACAGATCTCCAGAGTCCTCTATGTCAGGGTGTGGGGCCACCAACAACAGATCTCCAGAGTCCTATGTCTGGGTGTGGGGCCACCAACAAGAGATCTCCAGAGTCCTATGTCTGGGTGTGGGGCCACCAACAAGAGATCTCTAGGGTCCTCTATCAGGGTACGGGGCCACCAACAAGAGATCTCCAGAGTCCTATGTCTGGGTGTGGGGCCACCAACAAGAGATCTTCAGAGTCCGATGTCTGGGTGTGGTGCCACCAACAACGAGATCTCCAGAGTCCTCTATCAGGGTACGGGGCCACCAACAACAGATCTCTCAGAGTCCTCTATCAGGGTACGGGGCCACCAACAAGAGATCTCCAGAGTCTGATGTCTGGGTGTGGGCCACCAACAACAGATCTCCAGAGTCCTCTATCAGGGTACGGGGCCACCAACAAGAGATCTCCAGAGTCCTATGTCTGGGTGTGGGGCCACCAACAAGAGATCTCCAGAGTCCTATGTCTGGGTGTGGGGCCACCAACAAGAGATCTCCAGAGTCCTATGTCTGGGTGTGGGGCCACCAACAAGAGATCTCCAGAGTCCTATGTCTGGGTGTGGGGCCACCAACAAGAGATCTCCAGGGTCCTCTATCAGGGTACGGGGCCACCAACAAGAGATCTCCAGAGTCCTATGTCTGGGTGTGGGGCCACCAACAAGAGATCTCCAGAGTCCGATGTCTGGGTGTGGGGTCACCAACAAGAGATCTCCAGGGTCCTCTATCAGGGTACGGGGCCACCAACAAGAGATCTCCTGAGTCCTATGTCTGGGTGTGGGGCCACCAACAAGAGATCTCCAAAGTCCTCTATCAGGGTACGGGGCCACCAACAAGAGATCTCCAGAGTCCTATGTCTGGGTGTGGGGCCACCAACAAGAGATCTCCAGAGTCCTATGTCAGGGTACGGGGCCACCAACAACAGATCTCCAGAGTCCTTTGTCAGGGTAAGGGGCCACCAACAACAGATCTCCAGAGTCCGATGTCTGGGTGTGGGGCCACCAACAACAGATCTCCAGAGTCCTCTATCAGGGTACGGGGCCACCAACAACAGATCTCCAGAGTCCTCTATCAGGGTACGGGGCCACCAACAACAGATCTCCAGAGTCCTATGTCTGGGTGTGGGGCCACCAACAACAGATCTCCAGAGTCCTCTATCAGGGTACGGGGCCACCAACAACAGATCTCCAGAGTCCTCTATCAGGGTACGGGGCCACCAACAAGAGATCTCCAGAGTCCTTTGTCAGGGTACGGGGCCACCAACAACAGATCTCCAGAGTCCTATGTCTGGGTGTAGGGGCCACCAACAAGAGATCTCCAGAGTCCTATGTCTGGGTGTGGGGCCACCAACAACAGATCTCCAGAGTCCTCTATCAGGGTACGGGGCCACCAACAACAGATCTCCAGAGTCCTTTGTCAGGGTACGGGGCCACCAACAACAGATCTCCAGAGTCCTATGTCTGGGTGTGGGGCCACCAACAAGAGATCTCTAGGGTCCTCTATCAGGGTACGGGGCCACCAACAAGAGATCTCCAGAGTCCTATGTCTGGGTGTGGGGCCACCAACAAGAGATCTTCAGAGTCCGATGTCTGGGTGTGGTGCCACCAACAACAGATCTCCAGAGTCCTCTATCAGGGTACGGGGCCACCAACAACAGATCTCCAGAGTCCTCTATCAGGGTACGGGGCCACCAACAAGAGATCTCCAGAGTCTGATGTCTGGGTGTGGTGCTACCAACAACAGATCTCCAGAGTCCTCTATCAGGGTACGGGGTCACCAACAAGAGATCTCCAGAGTCCTATGTCTGGGTGTGGGGCCACCAACAAGAGATCTCCAGAGTCCTATGTCTGGGTGTGGGGCCACCAACAAGAGATCTCCAGAGTCCTATGTCTGGGTGTGGGGCCACCAACAAGAGATCTCCAGAGTCCTATGTCTGGGTGTGGGGTCACCAACAAGAGATCTCTAGGGTCCTCTATCAGGGTACGGGGCCACCAACAAGAGATCTCCTGAGTCCTATGTCTGGGTGTGGGGCCACCAACAAGAGATCTTCAGAGTCCGATGTCTGGGTGTGGTGCCACCAACAACAGATCTCCAGAGTCCTCTATCAGGGCACGGGGCCACCAAAAAGAGATCTCCAGAGTCCTATGTCTGGGTGTGGGACCACCAACAAGAGATCTCCAGAGTCCTATGTCTGGGTGTGGGGCCACCAACAAGAGATCTCCAGAGTCCGATGTCTGGGTGTGGGGCCACCAAAAGAGATCTCCAGAGTCCTATGTCTGGGTGTGGGGTCACCAACAAGAGATCTCCAGAGTCCTCTATCAGGGTACGGGGCCACCAACAACAGATCTCCAGAGTCCTTTGTCTGGGTGTGGGGCCACCAACAAGAGATCTCCAGAGTCCTATGTCTGGGTGTGGGGCCACCAACAAGAGATCTCCAGAGTCCGATGTCTGGGTGTGGTGCCACCAACAACAGATCTCCAGAGTCCTCTATCAGGGTACGGGGCCACCAACAAGAGATCTCCAGAGTCCTATGTCTGGGTGTGGGGCCACCAACAAGAGATCTCCAGAGTCCTATATCTGGGTGTGGGGCCACCAACAAGAGATCTCCAGAGTCCTATGTCTGGGTGTGGGGCCACCAAAAGAGATCTCCAGAGTCCTATGTCTGGGTTTGGGGCCACCAACAAGAGATCTCCAGAGTCCTCTATCAGGGTACGGGGCCACCAACAACAGATCTCCAGAGTCCTTTGTCAGGGTACGGGGCCACCAACAACAGATCTCCAGAGTCCTCTATCAGGGTACGGGGCCACCAACAACAGATCTCCAGAGTCCTTTGTCAGAGTACGGGGCCACCAACAACAGATCTCCAGAGTCCTATGTCTGGGTGTGGGGCCACCAACAAGAGATCTCCAGAGTCCTATGTCTGGGTGTGGTGCCACCAACAAGAGATCTCCAGAGTCCGATGTCTGGGTGTGGGGTCACCAACAAGAGATCTCTAGAGTCCTCTATCAGGGTGCGGGGCCACCAAAAACAGATCTCCAGAGTCCTTTGTCAGGGTACGGGGCCACAAACAATAGATCAGAGTCCTCTATCAGGGTACGGGGCCACCAACAACAGATCTCCAGAGTCCTATGTCTGGGTGTGGGGCCACCAACAAGAGATCTCCAGAGTCTGATGTCTGGGTGTGGTGCCACCAACAACAGATCTCCAGAGTCCTCTATCAGGGTACGGGGTCACCAACAAGAGATCTCCAGAGTCCTATGTCTGGGTGTGGGGCCACCAACAAGAGATCTCCAGAGTCCTATATCTGGGTGTGGGGCCACCAACAAGAGATCTCCAGAGTCCTATGTCTGGGTGTGGTGCCACCAACAAGAGATCTCCAGAGTCCGATGTCTGGGTGTGGGGTCACCAACAAGAGATCTCTAGGGTCCTCTATCAGGGTACGGGGCCACCAACAAGAGATCTCCTGAGTCCTATGTCTGGGTGTGGGGCCACCAACAAGAGATCTCCAAAGTCCTCTATCAGGGTACGGGGCCACCAACAAGAGATCTCCAGAGTCCTATGTCTGGGTGTGGGGCCACCAACAAGAGATCTCCAGAGTCCTATGTCAGGGTACGGGGCCACCAACAACAGATCTCCAGAGTCCTTTGTCAGGGTAAGGGGCCACCAACAACAGATCTCCAGAGTCCGATGTCTGGGTGTGGGGCCACCAACAACAGATCTCCAGAGTCCTCTATCAGGGTACGGGGCCACCAACAACAGATCTCCAGAGTCCTCTATCAGGGTACGGGGCCACCAACAACAGATCTCCAGAGTCCGATGTCTGGGTGTGGGGGCCACCAACAACAGATCTCCAGAGTCCTCTATCAGGGTACGGGGCCACCAACAACAGATCTCCAGAGTCCTCTATCAGGGTACGGGGCCACCAACAACAGATCTCCAGAGTCCTTTGTCAGGGTACGGGGCCACCAACAACAGATCTCCAGAGTCCTATGTCTGGGTGTAGGGCCACCAACAAGAGATCTTCAGAGTCCGATGTCTGGGTGTGGTGCCACCAACAACAGATCTCCAGAGTCCTCTATCAGGGTACGGGGCCACCAACAACAGATCTCCAGAGTCCTTTGTCAGGGTACGGGGCCACCAACAACAGATCTCCAGAGTCCTATGTCTGGGTGTGGGGCCACCAACAAGAGATCTCTAGGGTCCTCTATCAGGGTACGGGGCCACCAACAAGAGATCTCCAGAGTCTTATGTCTGGGTGTGGGGCCACCAACAAGAGATCTTCAGAGTCCGATGTCTGGGTGTGGTGCCACCAACAACAGATCTCCAGAGTCCTCTATCAGGGTACGGGGCCACCAACAACAGATCTCCAGAGTCCTCTATCAGGGTACGGGGCCACCAACAAGAGATCTCCAGAGTCTGATGTCTGGGTGTGGTGCTACCAACAACAGATCTCCAGAGTCCTCTATCAGGGTACGGGGTCACCAACAAGAGATCTCCAGAGTCCTATGTCTGGGTGTGGGGCCACCAACAAGAGATCTCCAGAGTCCTATGTCTGGGTGTGGGGCCACCAACAAGAGATCTCCAGAGTCCTATGTCTGGGTGTGGTGCCACCAACAAGAGATCTCCAGAGTCCGATGTCTGGGTGTGGGGTCACCAACAAGAGATCTCTAGGGTCCTCTATCAGGGTACGGGGCCACCAACAAGAGATCTCCTGAGTCCTATGTCTGGGTGTGGGGCCACCAACAAGAGATCTCCAAAGTCCTCTATCAGGGTACGGGGCCACCAACAAGAGATCTCCAGAGTCCTATGTCTGGGTGTGGGGCCACCAACAAGAGATCTCCAGAGTCCTATATCTGGGTGTGGGGCCACCAACAAGAGATCTCCAGAGTCCTATGTCTGGGTGTGGGTCCACCAACAAGAGATCTCCAGAGTCCGATGTCTGGGTGTGGGGCCACCAAAAGAGATCTCCAGAGTCCTATGTCTGGGTTTGGGGTCACCAACAAGAGATCTCCAGAGTCCTCTATCAGGGTACGGGGCCACCAACAACAGATCTCCAGAGTCCTTTGTCAGGGTACGGGGCCACCAACAACAGATCTCCAGAGTCCTATGTCTGGGTGTGGGGCCACCAACAAGAGATCTTCAGAGTCCGATGTCTGGGTGTGGTGCCACCAACAACAGATCTCCAGAGTCCTCTATCAGGGTATGGGGCCACTAACAACAGATCTCCAGAGTCCTTTGTCAGAGTACGGGGCCACCAACAACAGATCTCCAGAGTCCTATGTCTGGGTGTGGTGCCACCAACAAGAGATCTCCAGAGTCCTATGTCTGGGTGTGGGGTCACCAACAAGAGATCTTTAGAGTCCTCTATCAGGGTGCGGGGCCACCAACAACAGATCTCCAGAGTCCTTTGTCAGGGTACGGGGCCACAAACAACAGATCTCCAGAGTCCTCTATCAGGGTACGGGGCCACCAACAACAGATCTCCAGAGTCCTATGTCTGGGTGTGGGGCCACCAACAAGAGATCTCCAGAGTCTGATGTCTGGGTGTGGTGCCACCAACAACAGATCTCCAGAGTCCTCTATCAGGGTACGGGGTCACCAACAAGAGATCTCCAGAGTCCTATGTCTGGGTGTGGGGCCACTAACAAGAGATCTCCAGAGTCCTATGTCTGGGTGTGGGGCCACCAACAAGAGATCTTCAGAGTCCTATGTCTGGGTGTGGGGCCACCAACAAGAGATCTCCAGAGTCCTATGTCTGGGTGTGGGGCCACCAACAAGAGATCTCCAAAGTCCTCTATCAGGGTACGGGGCCACCAACAAGAGATCTCCAGAGTCCTATGTCTGGGTGTGGGGCCACCAACAAGAGATCTCCAGAGTCCTATGTCTGGGTGTGGGGCCACCAACAAGAGATCTCCAGAGTCCTATGTCTGGGTGTGGGTCCACCAACAAGAGATCTCCAGAGTCCGATGTCTGGGTGTGGGGCCACCAAAAGAGATCTCCAGAGTCCTATGTCTGGGTTTGGGGTCACCAACAAGAGATCTCCAGAGTCCTCTATCAGGGTACGGGGCCACCAACAACAGATCTCCAGAGTCCTTTGTCAGGGTACGGGGCCACCAACAACAGATCTCCAGAGTCCTATGTCTGGGTGTGGGGCCACCAACAAGAGATCTTCAGAGTCCGATGTCTGGGTGTGGTGCCACCAACAACAGATCTCCAGAGTCCTCTATCAGGGTATGGGGCCACTAACAACAGATCTCCAGAGTCCTTTGTCAGAGTACGGGGCCACCAACAACAGATCTCCAGAGTCCTATGTCTGGGTGTGGTGCCACCAACAAGAGATCTCCAGAGTCCGATGTCTGGGTGTGGGGTCACCAACAAGAGATCTTTAGAGTCCTCTATCAGGGTGCGGGGCCACCAACAACAGATCTCCAGAGTCCTTTGTCAGGGTACGGGGCCACCAACAACAGATCTCCAGAGTCCTCTATCAGGGTACGGGGCCACCAACAACAGATCTCCAGAGTCCTATGTCTGGGTGTGGGGCCACCAACAAGAGATCTCCAGAGTCTGATGTCTGGGTGTGGTGCCACCAACAACAGATCTCCAGAGTCCTCTATCAGGGTACGGGGTCACCAACAAGAGATCTCCAGAGTCCTATGTCTGGGTGTGGGGCCACTAACAAGAGATCTCCAGAGTCCTATGTCTGGGTGTGGGGCCACCAACAAGAGATCTTCAGAGTCCTATGTCTGGGTGTGGGGCCACCAACAAGAGATCTCCAGAGTCCTATGTCTGGGTGTGGGGCCACCAACAAGAGATCTCCAGAGTCCTATGTCTGGGTGTGGGGTCACCAACAAGAGATCTCTAGGGTCCTCTATCAGGGTACGGGGCCACCAACAAGAGATCTCCTGAGTCCTATGTCTGGGTGTGGGGCCACCAACAAGAGATCTTCAGAGTCCGATGTCTGGGTGTGGTGCCACCAACAACAGATCTCCAGAGTCCTCTATCAGGGCACGGGGCCACCAACAAGAGATCTCCAGAGTCCTATGTCTGGGTGTGGGACCACCAACAAGAGATCTCCAGAGTCCTATATCTGGGTGTGGGGCCACCAACAAGAGATCTCCAGAGTCCGATGTCTGGGTGTGGGGCCACCAAAAGAGATCTCCAGAGTCCTATGTCTGGGTTTGGGGTCACCAACAAGAGATCTCCAGAGTCCTCTATCAGGGTACGGGGCCACCAACAACAGATCTCCAGAGTCCTTTGTCAGGGTACGGGGCCACCAACAACAGATCTCCAGAGTCCTATGTCTGGGTGTGGGGCCACCAACAAGAGATCTTCAGAGTCCGATGTCTGGGTGTGGTGCCACCAACAACAGATCTCCAGAGTCCTCTATCAGGGCACGGGGCCACACACAAGAGATCTCCAGAGTCCTATGTCTGGGTGTGGGGCCACCAACAAGAGATCTCCAGAGTCCTATATCTGGGTGTGGGGCCACCAACAAGAGATCTCCAGAGTCCGATGTCTGGGTGTGGGGCCACCAAAAGAGATCTCCAGAGTCCTATGTCTGGGTTTGGGGTCACCAACAAGAGATCTCCAGAGTCCTCTATCAGGGTACGGGGCCACCAACAACAGATCTCCAGAGTCCTTTGTCAGGGTACGGGGCCACCAACAACAGATCTCCAGAGTCCTCTATCAGGGTACGGGGCCACCAACAACAGATCTCCAGAGTCCTTTGTCAGAGTACGGGGCCACCAACAACAGATCTCCAGAGTCCTATGTCTGGGTGTGGGGCCACCAACAAGAGATCTCCAGAGTCCTATGTCTGGGTGTGGTGCCACCAACAAAAGATCTCCAGAGTCCGATGTCTGGGTGTGGGGTCACCAACAAGAGATCTCTAGAGTCCTCTATCAGGGTGCGGGGCCACCAAAAACAGATCTCCAGAGTCCTTTGTCAGGGTACGGGGCCACAAACAATAGATCAGAGTCCTCTATCAGGGTACGGGGCCACCAACAACAGATCTCCAGAGTCCTATGTCTGGGTGTGGGGCCACCAACAAGAGATCTCCAGAGTCTGATGTCTGGGTGTGGTGCCACCAACAACAGATCTCTATAGTCCTCTATCAGGGTACGGGGTCACCAACAAGAGATCTCCAGAGTCCTATGTCTGGGTGTGGGGCCACCAACAAGAGATCTCCAGAGTCCTATATCTGGGTGTGGGGCCACCAACAAGAGATCTCCAGAGTCCTATGTCTGGGTGTGGTGCCACCAACAAGAGATCTCCAGAGTCCGATGTCTGGGTGTGGGGTCACCAACAAGAGATCTCTAGGGTCCTCTATCAGGGTACGGGGCCACCAATAAGAGATCTCCTGAGTCCTATGTCTGGGTGTGGGGCCACCAACAAGAGATCTCCAAAGTCCTCTATCAGGGTACGGGGCCACCAACAAGAGATCTCCAGAGTCCTATGTCTGGGTGTGGGGCCACCAACAAGAGATCTCCAGAGTCCTATGTCAGGGTACGGGGCCACCAACAACAGATCTCCAGAGTCCTTTGTCAGGGTAAGGGGCCACCAACAACAGATCTCCAGAGTCCGATGTCTGGGTGTGGGGCCACCAACAACAGATCTCCAGAGTCCTCTATCAGGGTACGGGGCCACCAACAACAGATCTCCAGAGTCCTCTATCAGGGTACGGGGCCACCAACAACAGATCTCCAGAGTCCGATGTCTGGGTGTGGGGCCACCAACAACAGATCTCCAGAGTCCTCTATCAGGGTACGGGGCCACCAACAACAGATCTCCAGAGTCCTCTATCAGGGTACGGGGCCACCAACAACAGATCTCCAGAGTCCTTTGTCAGGGTACGGGGCCACCAACAACAGATCTCCAGAGTCCTATGTCTGGGTGTGGGGCCACCAACAAGAGATCTTCAGAGTCCGATGTCTGGGTGTGGTGCCACCAACAACAGATCTCCAGAGTCCTCTATCAGGGTACGGGGCCACCAACAACAGATCTCCAGAGTCCTTTGTCAGGGTACGGGGCCACCAACAACAGATCTCCAGAGTCCTATGTCTGGGTGTGGGGCCACCAACAAGAGATCTCTAGGGTCCTCTATCAGGGTACGGGGCCACCAACAAGAGATCTCCAGAGTCCTATGTCTGTTTGTGGGGCCACCAACAAGAGATCTTCAGAGTCCGATGTCTGGGTGTGGTGCCACCAACAACAGATCTCCAGAGTCCTCTATCAGGGTACGGGGCCACCAACAACAGATCTCCAGAGTCCTCTATCAGGGTACGGGGCCACCAACAAGAGATCTCCAGAGTCTGATGTCTGGGTGTGGTGCTACCAACAACAGATCTCCAGAGTCCTCTATCAGGGTACGTGGTCACCAACAAGAGATCTCCAGAGTCCTACGTCTGGGTGTGGGGCCACCAACAAGAGATCTCCAGAGTTCTATGTCTGGGTGTGGGGCCACCAACAAGAGATCTCCACAGTCCTATGTCTGGGTGTGGTGCCACCAACAAGAGATCTCCAGAGTCCGATGTCTGGGTGTGGGGTCACCAACAAGAGATCTCTAGGGTCCTCTATCAGGGTACGGGGCCACCAACAAGAGATCTCCTGAGTCCTATGTCTGGGTGTGGGGCCACCAACAAGAGATCTCCAAAGTCCTCTATCAGGGTACGGGGCCACCAACAAGAGATCTCCAGAGTCCTATGTCTGGGTGTGGGGCCACCAACAAGAGATCTCCAGAGTCCTATATCTGGGTGTGGGGCCACCAACAAGAGATCTCCAGAGTCCTATGTCTGGGTGTGGGTCCACCAACAAGAGATCTCCAGAGTCCGATGTCTGGGTGTGGGGCCACCAAAAGAGATCTCCAGAGTCCTATGTCTGGGTTTGGGGTCACCAACAAGAGATCTCCAGAGTCCTCTATCAGGGTACGGGGCCACCAACAACAGATCTCCAGAGTCCTCTATCAGGGTACGGGGCCACCAACAACAGATCTCCAGAGTCCTATGTCTGGGTGTGGGGCCACCAACAAGAGATCTTCAGAGTCCGATGTCTGGGTGTGGTGCCACCAACAACAGATCTCCAGAGTCCTCTATCAGGGTACGGGGCCACCAACAACAGATCTCCAGAGTCCTTTGTCAGAGTACGGGGCCACCAACAAGAGATCTCCAGAGTCCTATGTCTGGGTGTGGGGCCACCAACAAGAGATCTCCAGAGTCCTATGTCTGGGTGTGGGGTCACCAACAAGAGATCTCTAGAGTCCTCTATCAGGGTGCGGGGCCACCAACAACAGATCTCCAGAGTCCTTTGTCAGGGTACGGGGCCACAAACAACAGATCTCCAGAGTCCTCTATCAGGGTACGGGGCCACCAACAACAGATCTCCAGAGTCCTATGTCTGGGTGTGGGGCCACCAACAAGAGATCTCCAGAGTCTGATGTCTGGGTGTGGTGCCACCAACAACAGATCTCCAGAGTCCTCTATCAGGGTACGGGGTCACCAACAAGAGATCTCCAGAGTCCTATGTCTGGGTGTGGGGCCACTAACAAGAGATCTCCAGAGTCCTATGTCTGGGTGTGGGGCCACCAACAAGAGATCTTCAGAGTCCTATGTCTGGGTGTGGGGCCACCAACAAGAGATCTCCAGAGTCCTATGTCTGGGTGTGGTGCCACCAACAAGAGATCTCCAGAGTCCGATGTCTGGGTGTGGGGTCACCAACAAGAGATCTCTAGAGTCCTCTATCAGGGTGCGGGGCCACCAACAACAGATCTCCAGAGTCCTCTATCAGGGTACGGGGCCACCAACAACAGATCTCCAGAGTCCTTTGTCAGGGTACGGGGCCACAAACAACAGATCTCCAGAGTCCTCTATCAGGGTACGGGGCCACCAACATCAGATCTCCAGAGTCCTATGTCTGGGTGTGGGGCCACCAACAAGAGATCTCCAGAGTCTGATGTCTGGGTGTGGTGCCACCAACAACAGATCTCCAGAGTCCTCAATCAGGGTACGGGGTCACCAACAAGAGATCTCCAGAGTCCTATGTCTGGGTGTGGGGTCACCAACAAGAGATCTCCTGAGTCCTCTATCAGGGTACGGGGCCACCAACAACAGATCTCCAGAGTCCTATGTCTGGGTGTGGGGCCACCAACAACAGATCTCCAGAGTCCTATGTCTGGGTACGGGGTCACCAACAAGAGGTTGCATAAAATTTAAAGAACAAACTCACACGATGACACATATAAAGATAACATCTATTCGAAACATTCCCAACCCACCCCCCTCCCTCCATGAGAACAACCAACACAGGCTATAAATAGAAAAAAGTAAGAAGTGACTGAGATATGAAGCTTATGGAACTTGACAAAATGCAAGATCAATATATTGCATACAATAAATCCATCATTATCATTGCACTTGACCCATGGCAGGGTAAGGGGCCACCAACAACAGATCTCCAGAGTCCGATGTCTGGTTGTGGGGCCACCAACAACAGATCTCCAGAGTCCGATGTCTGGTTGTGGGGCCACCAACAACAGATCTCCAGAGTCCGATGTTTGGTTGTGGGGCCACCAACAACAGATCTCCAGAGTCCTCTATCAGGGTATATATATATATATATTAGGGTGGCTCACTTAATAATGGAAACAAGCAATTAAGCCTGTTCCATTCTGGACACAGAACCTATTAGCGCATTTTCATGTTATGTATCAGTACGTTTGTTAGCTTTCAGTAAATAATTGTAAATTTTGGAAATGTTTATAAATTCAATTGTGTAATGCATATATCTGTAAAATAAATTATAAAGACGTTTCTTTATATTTGAAAAAAAATTATTGTCTCTTAAATCTAACTACAAGTGGTTTGTGGTTACTCATAATTATTATATATATATATATATATATATATATAGTATACAATAGTATTTCAATTGTATATTGAAACATATCAGTGAACAAATAGATTGAAAGCTTGTTCAATCAATACTATGCTGATATCAGCAAAACAAAAATATTCGGTCCAAAAAAAGTAATGCTATATATATATGTGTGTATATATAAAGTTCATTGAAGACAAAGAGCAGTTCTTGTGGAAACAGTAAAATAAAAATAACTACTTACAAACTTGTTTGTTTTCATCTGTGTACGCTGAGTTGGTCAATTTAGGATCATCTCCGAGCCGCCCGAGGCCAATTAAGTAAAATAGGTCACTAGGTGCGTCTTCTCTGGTTGCTACTTGTGTCCCAGTTTCAGCAGCTGTCCTTGTGGCCTGTGCTCGTCATGAAATTCAGGCACTATCACGATATCCTGAATCGCCTAACGGTTGGGCTCAAGGCAGTCCTTATAGTAGGGATATAGAGCATGATTGTTGTTTAAAATTTACAAAATATATATATAAATACATATAAAAACGATACCGCTCGCTGTAGTTGGTTGAACCAAAAAAGAACAGTGCCTATGAGCTCAAGTATGTCTTAGGCCCTAACGTTGGCTTGATAGTACAAAAGCACTTCTACATTGCATTAAGGAGTATTTGGTACCAGCGATAAACTGGCATCAGTGAGAGTGACATAATGACCTCAAGGAAAGTTAAAGACTGGCTTAAGTGAGAGTGACTTATTGGCATGAACAACAGTGAAAGACTGGCATCGGTGAGAGTGACATAATGGCCTCAAGGAAAGTTAAAGAGTGCCATCAGTGAAAGTGACATACTGGCAATAATCGACGTGACAGATTGGCATTAGAAACAGTGACATACTGACTTCAGTAAACGAGTCAAACTGTCACCATTATCAATTACAGACTGACATCAGCATCCGATGAGACTAGACTGACATTAATATCAGTGACAGACTGACATCAGTATCAGAAACAGACTGGCACCAGCAACAGACTGGCCTCAGTATCTAGGGCAGACTGGCAATAGTATCAGTGACATAATGTCATCAGCAACAGACTGATCTAAGTATCTAAGACAGAATGGCATCAGTTTAATTAACAGTATGCCATCGGCAACTAACTGGACAGTGACAGATTAGCTTCCGAAACAGACCGTCACAGTATCTAGAAGAGAATGGTTTCAGTATCTAGGACAGACTGTCATCAGTATCAGTGACAGACTTGCATATGTCATAGTGACAGATTGGCATCAACAACAGATTGGTCTAAGTATCTAGGACCGACTGGCTTCAGAATCAGTGACAGACTGGCATCAACAATATACATGTCTCAGTATTTAAGACTTACGGGCATCAGTATCAGTGACTGGCATCAGTATCAGTGACAGACTGGCGTCAGCATCAGTGACAGACTGGCATTAGTACCAGTGACTGATCGGCTTCAGCAATATACATGTCTCAGTATTTATGACTTACGGGCATTAGTATCAGTGACAGACTGGCATCTGCCAAAGACTGGTCTCAGTATATTGGACAGACTGGCATCAGCAAATGACTGGCATTAGTATCTAAAACATCAGCATCAGCGACAGATCGGCATAAGTATCTTTGGCATCAGCAACAGACTTGTCTCATTATCTAGAAAAGAATGGTCTCAGTATGTTGGACAGACTGGCATCACTATTAGTGATAGTTTGACATCAGCAACAGACTGGTCTCAGTATCTAGGACAGACTGGCATCAGTATATGTGACAGTTTGGCATCAGCAACAGACTGGAATTCGTATCTAGGACAGACTGGTATCAGTATCAGTCATCTTTTTCCTTTGTTACTACAGCCCATTCAGGGCCCTGGCCTGCCTTACTACTCCTCGCCACTTTTCGCGATCTACGGATTTCTTCCTTCACTCTCACTCATATGGCTTTAAAGTCTGTCTCCACTTCTTCTAACCAACAGCTTCTTGGTCTGCCTTTAGGCCTTTTCTCGTTGGGTGCTGGCTTATATATTGCTTTTGGACTTGTGTTGTTTTTCCATTCTTTCTATGTGCCCTACCCACCTCAATCTATTCATTTTGATCTCAGCTGTTATATTTGGTTATTCCTATAATTCGTACAGTTCTGAATTTGTTCTACTTCTTCACTCATTAATGTCTTGTACTAGCCCATATATTTTCATAAATATTTTCATTTCCCAAGTGTTTAGCATATTTTCTGCTTGTTTGCTGATGGTCCATGTTTCACTACCATATGTTACTGTTGGTCGGATCATTGTCTTGTATCTGATTTTTTAAGTTTTCTGGAGATCTGTCTGTTTTTCAGTATTTTATATGTGTGATATTTTCTTTTCCCTACTTCTATTCTGTTTTGATCTCTATCATTAAATCATTTTCTCACTTATGGTTGATTAGTTTCGAACCTTTCTTGTGGAGTGGAACTCTTAAGGCTGTTTCCCATTCTGTTGGCATCATCTCTTCTTTCCATATTTCATTGACCATCCTGTGTATTTCTGGGTGTAGTGTGCGTCCTTCATATTTGACATTGATAGTTACCTAAAACTATTTCACTGAAATTCCCTATTCTGCAGGCAATTGTTTTAGGTAGTATTTTGAACATGGTGTTGAGAAGCGAGATTCCTCTGAAGTTGAAGCAGCTTAGTTTCGAACCTTTCTTGTGGAGTGGAACTATTAAGGCTGTTTCCACTTTCGTTGGCATTATCTCTTCTTTCCATATTTTATTGAGCATCCTGTGTATTTCTGGGTGTTATCTTCCTCTGGTATTTTATTGTTTTTGCTCTTTTTAATAATATTGTTTGTTTATTCTATGGTTGGTTCTTCTATTTTTTCACCATTGTCCTCTGCAATGTTTGGTACATCTCTTTGGTTGTCAGTATTAATGTTCATCATTTCTTCGAATTGTTCCGCCTAGACTGACATCAGTATCAGTGACAGATTGGCATCACCAACCGACTTGCATTAGTATCTAGGACAGACTGAGATCAGCATCATTGACAGATTGGCATCACCAACAGACTAGTCTCAGTATCTAGGACAGACTGGCATCAGTATCATGGTCATACTTACTCAAATCTGCAGCATGTGTGACATGAAGACATCAGACTTTAAAAAAAAAATTACAACAGCAGCTTCTTTATTGAATGATCGGTTAGAATCGCTGTACATCACATTCGGTACATCGAGTGTATAAGTAAAGCTTTCGTCTTATTGATGTCAAAATAATAATATTGTAAGTTGCTTTGGTTGGAACCTCTAGTGATACGTAAAGTATATCACAATTGCACACCAAAATCTTTAAGTGTTGTGATAATTGTGGAAGGCATCTTGAATGGCATCGTTTGTGGCGTAGCAATTTTATTGTAAATAACAATACACAAGCTATGAGCCATATATAAATATATATATATATATATATATATATATATATATATATATATATATATATATATATTATGAGCTTTGTTAAATATAAGCAGTGGCTTTGCTTAAAGCTGGTGACATTTTCTGCATGAAGGAAGATTGTGAGTTGCATTCTGGTGTTTTTTTTTTATCGATTCAAACCCAGAAGCAAGCTAATCTTCTCAGCACACTCCATTAGATCTGGTTTGCATTCGTGTTTTTATTTTTTTTAATTGTGATTTACTGAGACGTTTCTTCTTATAATTGGGAAATGTTTGAGCAGCAACTATGTCTTCTTATTAACATATTCATTTTTAGCCACTTAACATTTCAGCATGAGACTAATGTAGGTCGAAATTTCAGAGAGTCGATGAACTTGCTATACTTTTCCGAAATGTTTGGAGCAAGAAGAGGTAACAACAGGTCACATGAGTGGGAAGAGATAAGTTACCCGTTTTTTTGTTCTCTGTATGCAAGTAACTTATCTGAGAAAGCATCCCAAACATTTTCCAACTTCAGTCGGCAAGATTGGCTGCGCTTCTTTGTCAATTGGGCCGGTTTATTTGAGGCTTTATGTATCTTGATCAGCCTTCAGGGCAGGTTTTACGAAATGTCCATCTTTCCATTGCCTGTCGTGACACTATCACAAAAAAAGGACTGGCCACAACGGACCAAGATCTCTGAGGGGGAAGAGCAACGTCACGTGGGAGCCGCTGATAGAGCATAAGAAAGTGTTCATGCCATCACTGCACATCAAGTTATGACTGAACAAGCAATCGGTCACTGCATTTGACAAGGAAACAGCAGCTTTCAAGTACCTCCGAGATTTTTTTCCTGAGTTGTCCGAGGCAAAGGTCAAGGCTGGTATCTTCATCGGACCGCAGATCAAGAAGGTCATAAAGTGTGACCAGTTTACATAGCTGTTGAACAGGACGGAGAAAAACAAAACTTGGGACAGTTTCATAGCAGTTGTTCCTGGCCTCCTGGGTGCAACAGTTGAATATTGAAAAATATGTTATTATCGTTGTTCATCAGCAGCCACCGTCTGCTTCTCTTCTCCCTTTTCTTTGACAGTGCGTGGCGAAAGATGTATGCTTTTAAATTGACCATACAAAAATGAGAAGTTGTTGGATAAAATTGGAAGAGTCAGGGCAAATAAAAGCATGCCGCACATCGCGCAAACGGCGCCCACGACATATCCGAACGGGGTGGAGGGCGTCACGTCTCCGTACCCCACGGTCGTCATGGTGATGATGGCCCACCACAACGCCATGGGGCTGGACTTGAACTGGCTATTCTCCCCGACGACGTTGTTGCGCTCGGTGAATAATACTAGTGTTGAAAACAAAACACAAGCAATAGAAAGAAGGATGAAAATCATGGTGAGCTCCTGGAGGCTGGTCTTGAGTGTGTAGATCAGAACAGTCATAGTCTTGTAATTTTTTACTAGATATACTAGTCTAAATGCTCTGAGTGTTCTAAATCCGGATATATATTATTGCGCTTGCCTAATCGTCGGGTCGAAGCTCAGGTCGAGGATAATCAAGTCAAGTATGTTCATTAAGGACTTGAAAAATCTGCCTTTCTCCTTGGACACTAGGAGCCGCAGGAAGAGTTCCACAGCCAAAAACACGAAACAAAAGCCGTCTAAAACTAAAAGGGTTATAAAGAACTCCTTTTGTTCTACGAAATTCCTGCATGCTCCTAAGGAGTCAGCTGTGATCTGAGGCTTGACTTCCGGAAGAGTCTCCAGAAACACGTAGACGATTGAGACCAAAACGAAAAAGAAGTACAAAATCCCCGTAGATCTGCAAGGTGTAAAATGTAAAAAAAAAAAAACGCATCTGTTCAGAGCAATTGGATACCAATGTTGTGTATTAAGATGGGGATTATCAATTTATATCATTAAAATAATAATGTTTGTTGGACGGACGCCATATAACGTAAAGCCCTTAGGACAATTTCTCCAAGGACAAAACTCCATATGACGATTTCTCCAAGGACAAAAGCCCATATGACGATTTCTCCAAGGACAAAAGCCCCATAAGACTTCAGGCCCCAAATATGTGAGATTTTTTCTCGAAGGTACATTTTGAAGGCCCTAGGCAATAATCTAAGGGCCCTGGAGAAAGGTTCGAAAGAGGGCAGATATAAATTTGGGATTACTAGACGAATAATAAATTTGGGCCTATAAAAAAAATTTTATTGATTATAAACCTATCCATTATAAACCTATCCATTATAAACATATCCATTTTAAACCTATCCATTATAAACCTATTCATTATAAACCTATCCATTATAAACCTATCCATTATAAACCCATCCATTATAAATAAACCCATCCATTATAAACCATCCATTATAAACCCATTGATTATAAACAATATATTACAAACCGCCATCCATTACAAACCTCCATCCATTATAAAACGCCATCTATTATAAACCCCCATCTATTAACAAACCCCCATTCATTGCCAACCCCCATCCATTATAAGCCCACATCCATTTCCGACACCATCCATTATAAGCCCACATCCATTTCCGACACCATCCATTATAAACCCCCTTCTATTGCAAACCCTATCCGTTATAAACCCCCCAATCCATTGCAAACCCCATCCATTACCCCCCCCCATCTATTATAAAATCATCCACTATAACCTACTAATCGTCATTTGTCATTACTGTGTGACTCTAATTGACTCCAACTGACCACTGACTAACTTGTATCTCACAAACTGCCTCTTATATACCTCGCACACATCCTAACTCGAACTTTCTACCTAAATCTACAATCGAAATAGCTAGACGATCATCCTTTTTATAAATACAATATCCGGAGTCCAGAAATGACTAGACTGTTGACTTCTCGCTGACCTCGCTCCAAAAACACACACACACCTGTGTGCGTAGCTCACGCAACTACACTTGACAATTATAATTAATTAATCTATGGACCCATGAATCTATAGCGCCTAAGAGCCTAATGGCATAAGGGCCTAAGGGCTACAAAATCCTTTATCGGGGTCCGCCCGAAGAAAAGAAAAATTTGCACCCTTTTTTTTTTTCTAATTGCATGCAAGGGACACTACACTTCTTCATAATATACGGTTGTCTGACCTTCAATAGATCTTCTTCAATCTGCCAAAAGTCCAGCTCAAGTTTCACCATCTCGTAACACACTTTATGTGTTATGTGCAGTTTACCTAAACGGATATAACAACAATCAATAGATTATAGATGCATCGTTTCATTGTGGATAGTAAAATAAAAGTAACATTCAGTTTGGAAAAGCAAATTACGGAAAACGATAAAAGGGGACAACCAAGGTTCATGAGCACCCTTTCCCTCCAGATATCACCCCCCCCCCCCATCCACCAACCACCCATCCATGCGTCGGGTCACCATCTGGTGATATCCCCACGGAACAACGCCCCCTCCTACGAACAAAACTCTCAGCGGACAAAACCCCCAAAGTGGACGTAACCCGCAGAGGACAAAACTCATAGCGGACAAAACCCCCATTTCTAAACCTCGGAATGGATATGCGGATTGGAATGGCGGAGATGATGTGTGGATTGGAATGGCGAAAAGCTGGTTATGTGTGACCAATCGGAGTGAGTTTGGTATGAATTTGAAATGCCATTCTGAATGATTTGGAATGGTTTGGTATGAATTGGAATTACAATTGGAATGATTTGGAATGACGTTTGAAATGATTTGAAAGATTTGGAATTATTTATAGATTTAGATATATTATACACACACACACACACATATATATATATATATATATATATATTGTTGCGTGCTGGATTAAGTGCCACTTCTACTGTGTATTTAGTATCTTGTCTGCCTAGGATTCTTTCACTCTGTAGCCACTCGTTCTATTATAGATAGTAGTATTTATAACAGAGGCACTTTGATTCCGTGTATATGGTAATATTTATTATAAACACAAGGTACATCACATGCAATATGGCCCAACATCAATTTCACTACGTAAAATAACATCAATATCAACTGATAATCTACTTGTGTCCACTCTCGGCTCTATCTAGAAATCTAATGTCCTTTCACTCTGGTCACTAGCTTATATCAGAGACCGAAGTCGATACCCGCCCCCCCCCTCAAACTAGGTCACGTGACTGGACTCTTGACCATCGTCCTGATGCTAGAGCCAATTAGGGGAGGGGAGTGTAGATACAAATATAGCTTCAAGCTTGCTGTTGATTTATGATATGGTCTGTTTATTTATGCTATGGTCAGCAACTGTTAAACAACTTTCAGATAAGTGGAGGTGGGTTTGAGTAAGGGACGTTCACAAACAGTATTCATGTATTACGAGAACATTAACATAAATCATTTACCCTTCTTCCCCGTTATAACGTTAGCAGATGACATACCGTATTCAACATTACCTTAATTATAACTCGGTCGAAGGAAACTTTTTCCAAAAAAGCTCTATCTGAAGTATACTGTCTCCAATCTCTCTAAAACTAACTTACATCTGATTTTTTATTTTTGATTTAACCCGTCCCATGATGCTAAGGCCCTAGCTCTTCTGATTGGCCCTTGCTACCTCCATTATAACTCATCTACATAATTAGGACCATTCACAGACTCGTTATTGGTGATGCCTATAATTCATTATAAGGTTAACACCCTTAGCCACATTCAGTGTTAAGTTCATCGATTTATCTATTGTCAAGGAAAGTTGACATTTACGTGCTCTCCCGACCCCTTAACCCCAACCCTAACCCTAACCTTGTAAATTCCCAAACGTCCCTAGCCTGGGGTCACTAGAAATAGTAAAGACTGTTGTGTATATGTTTTTTTTTTCTACCCCCAAAGATTTATCCCTGAACTCTTAATTTAACTTTTATATGATCCATTTTCTAAATTAACCATCTGACCTCATTCAATTGACAAAAAACATAACCCCTGAACTTATTTATATTAATAGATACATTACCATGTCTTCCGGACCTATATCGTAGCAACCGATTTGTTCTTCACAGTATATTGGCAAAGGTTTTCCTTACGGAACATCCGTGTAGTCGTTGTCTTATAGTAAGAGTCATAAAACGTGTACACAAATTCATATAAAATATTTCTTATTAATATTGTAGATACCATCAAAATATTTCTCCTATCGGAGAATAAAATTAAGAAAAAATTTTTTAGTCTATTGCTTTCCATAGGTACAAAAATGTAAATAAATGCATATTTAACACATGGTTTGAACTTCAATACTCCAAATAATTTCATTGTTGACGTCGAAGTCTTTACACCCTCCGCACCCTACGCAGACATCTCACCCAGGCCCGTAGCGTGCGGGGGACGCAGGGGGCCGGGCCCCCATTGCGTTTTGTCTGGCCCCTCCTGCTTATTTGTTCAACTTAATAAAATGTACTACCTGCCCCGCCCCCCCCCCTGCTATAGCCTGGTCCCTGCTGTAGAATTTTCACGCTGCTACGGGGCTGATCTCACCCCCCCAGCCCCCAAAATTGATGACGTAAATAATGGAAATTTTGGCTAATGAGAAACGCTCTACACTGCATTACAACACAAGTGGCAGACGACACAAAGCAGCTTCTATATTTTAAGGCACACGCATGACAAACACTATTGAAATTAAAAGTACGTATTTGAATGCAAGGTCCATGACATTTGTTCACCAGTTATAATTCTGCCAAGACAGCCAGTCTCGTTAGATTTTGAATGACATTGAACCATAAAGGTTGTAGACAAATAAATCTTTGAATTATTCATTTTATTATACGTACATGCGATATTAAGCACACAAAAACCTATCTATATATGTATTTAAGTATGTATGTATTTATGTATGTATGCTTGTATCTATCTATCTATCTATCTATCCACCCATCCACCCATCCATCCATCCATCCATCCATCCATCCATCCATCCATCTATCTATCTATCTATATATCCATCCATCCATCCATCCATCCATCCATCTATCTATCTGTCGATCGATCGATCAATCAATCTATCTACCTATATATCGATCGATCGATTTATATATCTTTCAATACATCTATCTATCTGTCGATCGATCGATCAATCAATCTACCTATATCGATCGATCGATCTATATATTTTTCAATCTATCTATCTATATCTATCTATCTATCTATCTATCTATCTATCTATATATATATATATATATATATATATATATATATCTATTTATCTATCTATCTATATATATATATATCTATCTATTTATCCACCCACCCATCCAATTAATGTATTCATTTCATCTCTCAGCTTACAATCAACCCCCCTCCCCTCCACTCCGACAATCAACAACTTCATTCACAATCATGAAACTAAACTAACACTAATGTCCCGGACCATTGGTTCTCAAACGTTTGGTCGCGACCCACTGGTGATGATTGGATGTCGGGTGACTACAATGTTAACCTTTGATTTACGTCATGAATAACGTTTAAAAAACAACAAAAAAACAACAAAATTATAGCTTTTCTATTTATTTTAGTCGCGACAACAGAGCATGTCTTTTAGTGGATGTGTTACGCGTACAGGTGTGTGTGTGTGTGTGTGTGTGTGAGTCGGGGGTCAAGCTAGCGGTCATGAGGTCAGGGTCTGGTCATTTCTAGACTCAGTGAATTGTATTCATAGAAATTATGATCGGCTATTTGTTGTAATGTAGCTGTTTTGTAGAAGGATCGAGTTGTTTTGTAAGCAAGATTTATACGATGTCAGTTTTTTTGGTCAAACAAGAGAGTCACCAAAGTATAGTCGTAAAAGAGTCAGAGTCCAGAATAAAAAGAAACAGTCAGATTCATATAGTCTTAGAATTGTAGTATTTATTGTATTACAAGTGATATTGTTTATACGATACAGGGATAAGTTTCAATACATGTAATAATTCATTTCGAGATAATTGGATAGTTATTCGCATAGGTGTTGTATTCTCACATATCTGATTAACTACATGAATATTTACTTTATCGCATTTTATGTTGTGTTAATGGTTACGTGTTATATGATTAAACATGTTAAGAACCATGAAGCACCAAAGTTGTTCTTCTTTATTATAACGTATTTGTTACAGTTGGTCGCGTATCGCACAAGATTGAAAACCAATAGCCACAGAGTATTAAGTAGACTTACTTTTGAAAATAATATCCTGGCAAACTTCGTTACAATAAGAATCACTCGTAAATTAATGATTAATAGCAAATGAATAATTAACTAGTAAATAAATGATCAACTACTGAAGGAATCATCAACTACTAAAGGAATCATCAACAAAATGAATAATTAACCAGTATGTTTCGATACTTTAAAAAGACTGGACCTAACGAAGAAGATGCTATTGTTCACTGAACTCACGAGAGCGGTTTTGATTGGTTCTTACATGCTGGCTGTGTCTTGATTAAGCTCTCACTAGCTCTGACCCCCCCCCCCCCGACACACACTAAACCTCTGATCAGCATGCGCGCTAACAAACTTATACACACATACACATACATACACAGATACATACATAAACATATACACACATACACATACATACACAGATACATACAGAAACATATACACACATACACATACATACACAGATACATACAGAAACATATACACACATACACATACATACACAGATACATACATAAACATATACAGACATACACATACATACACAGATACATACATAAACATATACATACATACACAGATACATACATAAACATATGCATACATACAAACACATAAAAGCCTACAACATAGACGCACGAACGTGGTGCCAGTCCACAGATCATGATAGGAGAGTAGCCGCACGGAGTGGTGTAAGGGCCACACAGAGTGGTGTAGGGGCCACATAGAGTGGTGTAGGGGCCACACAGAGTGGTGTAGGGCCACACAGAGTGGTGTAAGGGCCACACATAGTGGTGTAGAGGCCACACAGAGTGGTGTAAGGGCCTCACAGAGTGGTGTAAGTGCCACACAGAGTGGTGTAAGGGCCTCACAGAGTGGTGTAAGTGCCACACAGAGTGGTGTAAGGGCCACACAGAGTGGTGTAAGTGCCACACAGAGTGGTGTAAGGGCCACACAGAGTGGTGTAAGTGCCACACAGAGTGGTGTAGGGGCCACACAGGTTGGTGTAGTGGCCACACAGAGTGGTGTAAGGGCCACACATAGTGGTGTAGAGGCCACACAGAGTGGTGTAATGGCCACACAGAGTGGTGTAGGGGCCACACAGAGTGATATAGGGGCCACACAGAGTGGTGTAATGGCCACACAGAGTGGTTTAGGGGCCACACATAGTGGTGTAGAGGCCACACAGAGTGGTGTAAGGGCCACACAGAGTGGTGTAAGGGCCACACAGAGTGGTGTAGGAGCCACACAGAGTGGTGTAGGAGCCACACAGAGTGGTGTAGTGGCTACACAGAGTGTCGTAGTGGACACACAGAGTGGTGTAATAGCCACACAGAGTGGTGTAGTGGCTACATAGAGTGGTGTAGTGGACACACAGAGTGGTGTAATAGCCACACAGAGTGGTGTAGGGGCCACACAGAGTGGTGTAGTGGCCACACAGAGTGGTGTAGGGGCCACACAGAGTGGTGTAGTGGCCACACAGAGTGGTGTAGGGGCCACACAGAGTGGAGTAGGGGCCACACAGAGTGGTGTAGGGGCCACACAGAGTGGTGTAGAGGCCACACAGAGTGGTGTAAGGGCCACACAGAGTGGTGTAAGGGCCACACAGATTGGTGTAAGGGCCACACAGAATGGTGTAAGGGCCACACAGAGTATTATAGTCTCCATATGAAGCTAAGTCAACTTTAAGATCGAGGTTGGGAGACTTTCACCAATACCTTAAATATTCGCTTTGTTCTCACCGAGGATCAAACTCGGGAATACTCACGTCGACAGACAAGCGCTATTCACATATTGTAGACCAAGTATACTTAACTGTAATATATATATATATATATATATTAGGGTGGGTCAAAAAATTTTTTTTTAGAGTTGGGAATTTGAAACATATTCAAAAAGTTGCCTATGGTCCTACTGATTGTAAAAATGTAAAATTTGTAAAAATCAGATAATGTCTTCCACTCCCAACTTTTAGTTCAAGGGGATACTGGTCGAAAAAAAATGCACTATGTCTAAAAAACCAATTTTTTTTTTTTTTACCTTTTTAGATACTAAAACATGTCAATAATAGCTAAGAATTAAATGTATTGCAGAAAATTTTTTTTAGATCAATTAAAATGTATTTTCAGAATGTTACTCATTCAGAAACTTCAATAATTTAAAAACTTAAAAGTCATTTTTCTCTGAAAAAATATTTTTGACATTTTGCTTCGCTATGGCGAGAAAATCTCAAAAACCACCTGTCAGATTTTGATAAAACTTCTAATTTTTATGTAGAAGAGGTGCATTTATAGAATGTCAGAGGCATTTCAAGAAATTTTATGTCCTTTTTTTTTTTTTTTTAAATTTTCAAAATTAGCATTTTTTGCTTATTTTCACCGTACAAAATTTTAAAAATTCATAAAAAATGTATTTATTACATTATCGAAAAAGTACTTTGACATTCCCTAAAGTAATCTTTTCTGATTATAAAAATGTACATTTTATATGAAACAGTCTATAAATATTTCAGAAATATTTGCCATAATAAAGTCATAAATTTCAAGATGGCGGCATGCCGCACCCACAAATATCAATATGTTAATATTTTTTTTAACAAAATTATTTTTAAATCTACTATATCATTACATCATTACTAAGATATTAAAATGTCTTAAATGTATGACATTTTACAACATTTAGAATGTTTGGTATAAGTAATATGAAATTGTACAAATCTATAAATCGTTCATGCAAAATATACAATGTACATATGAATAATACTGTTTATGGATTGTCACAGGAAACTTGCTTTGCTTTCAATTTTCGGAAGAACATCCCTTGATTTCTTTGTTTGCAAAACCATCCCATGTCGAGAGCTATGTCCGTACAGTTTGAAATGTACGTACACTTTCGAACTAACAGCAGTAACTTCTTTAAGTGCTCTTTCAATAGCTTGAGAGTGACAGGGAATTTGATCCAGTATGATTGGGTTGTTGCGTTTAAGTTCATCATCACAAATATATTCCAGCAGAGGAGGGGATGTCACTGCACAAAGATCCCAGTTAATCATCTGATCATATGATTTAGCTGCAATATTCAGGATTATGTCATTTTTGTTGAAAAATTCTAACTCTGCATGGAGCTGGTTTATGTCGTGCTGTTATGATTTTATTTACTGCATACCTTCCAGTTTCTTCATCATTGTCCTAACTGCAGCCAATAGAATGTTTTCTGGATGTGCAAAGTAGCAGTTTTTTTCCAATACAGGCAATATAATAGATTGATCAGCAGTATCAAGGTTCTGAAGCAGTTGTATCATATAGAAAAAGTTTCTAGCCCCACTTTGACAAGATGGATCGCAAAAATCCTGTTCGCTTTTGTTAACCATCTTTGCTCTCATCAGTATGTTCCTTGGCTGCCCTATCTCTCCAAATTGTTCTATGTCGACGCATCTTTGCTGGATCCAGAGCTGTAGATGGTGTTAACTTGTTTAAGTCCTTCAACACAGCTTTAACGATAAGACATGTATCCCTATTGCTTAGTTTACATCGATCCACTGCTTCATATTGATATCTGTTTTGTTATTTGGAACATTCCTCATCGCTGGAGAAGTCTGCATCAAGTAGTTCATCATCTTCAGCATCCTGATCTGGAATATCATTATATTTCTCATCATTGACGTTATCATTTGTGGTTCCTATCTGATCGCCACCCTGCATCAATGAATGTTTTCTTTTCTGTCGATTTTGTAATATTTTTGTTGTTTGCTTGTCAACATTGTCTATGAACATATTTCTTGCCATCTTTTGATCCACCCAAAATGACAACTCAAGCACAGAAATTATTACTGATTGTGGACATTTACAGTCTCCTCTATCCCTAACACCTGCATCTTTTTACTCGAACAATTATACAGGTAATGTCATTTGTAGGGATACTATCCTGGTCATATAATTGTTTAACTTCATGCGCTAATGCGTGCGCTCGTGAATGAAGGCTATGATTGTTCCATTTTAAGCATCCACCAATAGCCTTGAAAACATCTTCACTGGTTGGAAGTTGTCTTTTAGGCAATTCAGCTGCTGACCCAAACACAGAATGTACAGTTGCACTTCTTGTAGAAGAACTAATATTCATAGAAGAACTTAATAAAATAATTGAAAAATTAATCAAAAATGAAATAAAACAACCATGCGTGATCCGATAATGAAAACACGGTACACCAGTTATATTGAGAGAAAAATGGATGCAATGCTTATCCCATTTGTCTCAACTAATTAGTTATTCATAAAAAAGGTTATAAAGATAAAACACAAATTATATATGCATATCATTTCTTTTTTGAATAACCTAGGTCACAAATTTAACATGTTCAGTCACAAAAAACTCATAGTAAATATACTAAAAATTTCGAACAAAAGTTGGGAGTAGTAAAACTATGTAGTTTTCAAATATTTGTACATATTCCATGTACTACCATGATGTAACAACTTTTTAATAATGTTTCAATAAAAAAAATTTTTTTGACCCACCCTAATATATATATATATATATATATATATATATATATATATATATATATATATTACAGTTAAGTACACATATATAAATTAGAATGATTGTGGAAGTTTTCTTCAAATCTAACATTATAACTGATTTTAAAACATGGTTTTATTTATTTGCATTAAGGACAGCCATTTGTTCAGTCAAGGGTTAGATAAGGAAAAAACCAGTGCATGGGATGAAATGTCAATGGTTTCATCCCCGGCAGGGATATATCAGCTAAAGTAGAGCCTGGGATGACACGTCTCAGTGCCGGGGAATCCCTAGCGTCCCCGGTGGTAAATCGAGCCCTGGTTAGATGTATTACAACTAGGGGTTGGGGGGGGGTAAAGCTTCAAGACTGGCATGATCTCTTTGTTTTAATACACCGCCCCTGCCACAGAAACAATCAAATATTTAAAAAAAAAAAAATTAGTCGAAATTATTTCCCTTTAATGTAATGTCGAGCCTTAATTAATCAATTCGTATCAACCCGAATTCTAATTAGTAATTGATAGGGACAATCTATCAGTATTGGGAATAAAAAAACAAACAAACTTGAAACTTTCTTCGAGAATCGGAAACGAAACGAATTATTGTTAACCTAATTTTCGTAAAGGGGAAACTTGGGTGGGGTGAGTGGGGGGTAATGCTCCCTCTAAGCTGTGGTATGAATTGAGCAAAAAAAATTTGTCTCTGAGCGAAATTTTGTTTGAGGCCAAAATTTGTGAGCGATTTAAGCGATGTCGTCCGTCGGAGAGAGCGATCGTAGTGTAGTATGAGCGACGCTCTGAATTCGTGTGAGCGATCGCTCACGCGCTCAGCTTAGAGGGAACATTGGTGGGGGGGGGTTGCGGTGGGGGGGGGGGTGATCTTACTTGGCCATTATTTTTTTCTAACTTTGTTGAATTAGATCCATCACAAATACTGGTCAACCTCAAATTGACGAGGGAAAGTAAGATGTGACAGCGATAAAAACTTTTTAATCATTAAAGCGAAATAAATTTACTGCAAACAGATTAGCCACTGGGCGTGGCTAACATTTTTTTTATTAAATTTGGAATATATTTCATTGAGATTTCTAGTTTTTTTTTTTTTTAAACCTATTGACATAATTAAAAGTGCTAATAGTTTTTCTGTGTTTTCCTCATGATATTGAGCATTTTGAGCCGCCATTTTGTGTTGCCTGGCAACGCAACCTAGATAAAATATATGTAAACATAAAAATAGGCTTAAGTGGGAAAATATTATAATAAAAAAATACCAATAATAATAATTAAATTGTTTTAAAAAGTTTTCGTAAAAAGGAAATTAATTTATAGACATTTAAAACATTTTCTTACTATTGATGTTTATCCCTATGTGTTGCGTGCTGGTATTTACTTTTGGTTATCTGGTTACAATGACGATGTACAAACACCAAACAACAGAAGAGTCAAATGCAGGCTTTGTATTTTCACTCTTTAATCTTAGTGTTTATTTCACAACATCAAATCTTTACATCAAAAGTTCATAACATAACAATAGTCTCTAACGCCTTCTATATATATATATCTACTGCTGCACATAGTTTCACCAAGATTTATTAAGAAACTCATCAAATGAAATAGTAAGCTTGTGTTCTGAGTTTAATTGAAAGTATCAGAGCTATGCAACAATTGACGGAGTTTTCGGACGATTAAATGACTACAATTTCGAATGTTTTCAATTATGAGTCCTATTTCAGTGACCACAAACCACTTGAAGTTAGATTTAAGAGAAAATATTTTTTTACAGATACATGCATTACACAATTGGATTTATAAACATTTCCAAAATTTACAAATATTTACTGAAAGCTAACAAACGTACTGATACATAACATGAAAATGCGCTAACACGTCCTGTGTCCAGAATGGAACACGCTTAATTGCTTGTTTTTTTTTTGTTTGCGCAGAAATAATTACTGATGAGATGAAATAAAATGGAAAGGTGTGGGGAAGGAGCCGTGGGAGGGGGGGTGTTGGTTGGTGGGGGGGGGGCGTGGTGAGGTGTGGGGTGTCTGGCCACGGCTGCTTTGACTTATTTAGTGTAGAAGGCCTTGGGCTGGATGAGGGTGGATGGAGAGAGGGAAGGAAGGAAGGAAGGAATAGAGGGCTTGAACAGTTCATGATCACTACTGGATAGGAACGTGGAAAGACAACATAGAAGAAAGTTCATACAGACACACGTACGTATATTTATATATATATATATATATGTGTAATGTTTCGAATCTACCAACACCTTCACAGCCACCTCTCTATATTCGTAGGTAAAACTTTCATCTCTCATCCCCCCCCACCCCTTTCCGAAGCTTGTGACCTATCTTAGTTGACTTTTCAATAAGATTATGCAACACAAAAAAAAATATCATAGCCGGGTATCAAACGAAACTCCCAACTTAAGATTTTTTTTATACCTGCTAACGAAACATTTATGGCAAACGTGATTATCCATCTCCCCCCCAACACACACATCGCCCCCCCCCCACCTTTGTGTTGGCAGAGAGAGAGAGAGAGAGAGAGAGAGATAAAAGATGCAGTAGTACATCTCTGGCAGGCTTATGGAAGATTATAAGTATTTAGGAGGTTCGGAATAATAGACCAGTTGGTATTTTTTTAAAAGAGCTCTAGTCCTTTATCATGTAAAGTTTTAATAAAGTATTTGTATGTAGTGTGCTGCTCATAGTTGTTGTTATTAAAACGTAACATTTGGTGAGATTATCAAAGGCCTGTGGTATTGAAAAAGTAACGTTTGATTAGTGACGATGTGTCACCCAGCAACGCGGCGTCAAGAAGAATCGTTGAGCATTGCACAGCAACAACAAGTGTCGTACAGCATTGCACACCAACTCAAGCAAGTGTCGTAGAGCATTGCACAGCAACAACAAGTGTCGTAGAGCATTGGATAGCAGCAACAAGTGTCGTAGAGCAGAGGTTTTCAACCTCTGGGGGTCCGGGAGGAGCTTCAAAGAGGTCCGTGGGCAAGTCAAGTAAAGAATTGATTTTTTCTTGTATAAAGTATTGCTTGGTTTGGTTGATTGGTTAGCTTTAAGCTAAACAAAAATACTAGCTATGCGAATGTTTCAGGCACAGACAACAATGTGCTGAATTAAAAACTTTGCTGGTATTTCCTTATATTTTTGTCTGAAGTCTGAACTAGATTGCATACTTCATGTACTTGTGCAGTGAGTTTTTGAGTCATGGTATCTTGGCAATATTTCTTACTTACTGAGCTCTGACATCACTGTTAAAACATCCGGATCTCTGCAAGCGTGTGTATTGTTGATAAATAGTCTGGTTAATCAGTGATTACAATTATTATAAACCTAGATTGGCCTAGAAATAATCTTAGACAAAAGTTTTAGATATCAAATAGCTGGTATACACTTTACAAGTTAATTTAAAATGACACCCGCTATTGTTTTGGTTGGAAGTAGATTTTTTGTACATTTTAATATGAAAGTAGGCCAGAGCGTTAATAAGAATTTTTCGCTAATACATCGATGAAACGTTGCAAAATTCTAGCAATGAACCTATTATGATGTTCTGTTGTCATGTGACTTCCTTATGTGACAAATACTTTTAGTAAACAATTCAAAATATTTGTTTGTAGTCGATTTAATTTTAAAATGTGAGTTTTCGTCATCAGAATCTGAAATATTTTTACAGATAATTACCTACTCTAACCCTCTCTACTCTGAAACTTTCTCTGATTTTTTTCCCTGTGAGTCAAAGGGACTAAACTGTTTTTGGTCATTTGTTTATCAATATTTGTAAAAGTACACTGTCCAAGCCTACATTTGGATACATTTGTGAAGAGGAAAATTGACCAGAACCTGGAAGATTCTGATGATCAAGCAGCCAAAGACGAACGAAAATGAAAACGGTGCAAGTATTATCCAGAGTATCTACCATTCGGTTTCACCTCAGTGGTAACTAATGCTGACGAAATTCTTTGTGTCGTGTAATGCAAACATTATCGAGCGATGCGATGAAACCTGCAAAAGTGAGGCGCCATTTGACCACAGTGCATTCGAAACTTGCCAGTAAAGCGAATGAATACTTTGCGAGGCAGAAAGAGCTCTAGTTGAAACAGAAAGGCATACTAATGGCCTGCACTACTGTGAACGAGAAAACTCTTCGAGCGTCGTGTTTGGTTGGCAGCATTACGAATAGCGCATTCCAAAAAACCTCACACAATTGCAGAGGATCTAATTCAGCGGTCGGGGAACCGGGGTAAATTACCGCAAATGGGGTAAAATTAAATTTTTGTGGGTAACAATGAAACTTTTGTGAGTAAAAAGTATATAATTTTAATTCACCATGGGGTAATATCAACTTACACAAAAATATTTTGGGGTAATGATTAAAAAGTTTCCCGACCGTTGATCTAATTATACCGACAGCAATCGAATTGTGCGAAGTCATTCCAAGAAAGGAATACAGTCAAAAATTGAAAGCCATTCCACTGTCTGATAACACAGTGAGCAGACGAATTGCCGACATGTCAGAAGATGTTCGCTGCCAACTTATTGCACGCCTTCAGCATGTCAGACTCGCAATTCAGATTCACGAAAGTTCAGACATTGCGAATGCAGCCCTATGGTTGGTTTACGTTCGTCACTGCTGGGAAGGTGAAGTCATGGAAGACTTTATGTTCTGCAAGTCATTGCCGGGGCGCACAATCAGTGAATAACTTTTCCGTGTACTTGATGCATTTTTTTTAGAATCAGGACTGGCCTGAACACAATGTGTTGGCATTGGCACGGACGGCGCTGCTGCGATGACTGGTTTTAAGTCTGGTTTAGTTGCACGAGGGAAACAACCAGCGCCTCACATAGTATCAACCCACTGCTTGATTCCCAGCGAGGCCTTGGCGGCAAAGGACATGAATGAAGATATTGCTGTAGTGCAAAACATGCACGACCTTACCACTGAACAGAAAACTGTGTAACAGAATAGAATAAATACTATGTGATTGTTTCATTTTTTGTTTGATAGATAGCTATTTCATTTGTGAAATGACTTGTACATGTTTTGCACGTAAATTAGGCTAGGCCTACAGTTTAGCAAAATTTAGGACATATTCTGGGCGCCTTGGGCTATGGGGTCCGCGACCCGGGCTTGGAATGTCTGTGGGGTCCGCAGCATAAAAAAGGTTGAAAACCTCTGTCGTAGAGCATTGCACAGCAACAACAAGTGTCGTACTGCATTGCACACCAACTCAAGCAAGTGTCGTATAGCATTGCACACCAACAACAAGTGTCGTAGTGCATTGCATACCAACTCAAGCAAGTGTCGTATAGCATTGCACAGCAACAACAAGTTCGTACTACATTGCACAGCAATAACAAGTGTCGTAGAGCATTGGATAGCAACAACAGGTGTCGTACAACATTGCACAGCAACAACAAGTGTCATACAGCATTGCACACCAACTCAAGCAAGTGTCGTATAGCATTGCACAGCAACAACAAGTGTCGTAGAGCATTGGATAGCAACAACAGGTGTCGTAGAGCATTGGATAGCAACAACAGGTGTCGTAGAGCATTGGATAGCAACAACAAGTGTCGTAGAGCATTGGATAGCAGCAACAAGTGTCGTAGAGCATTGGATAGCAACAACAGCGGCGTAAACATTGTTTTATATGTATGTCCAGACTGATATTTGTGTCCAGCTTTATATGTTTGTCGTGTTTTATATGTGTTCTCATTTGGATATTTGTGTCCAGTTTGATATGTGTGTCATGTTATATATATATATATATATATATATATATATATATATATATATATATATATATATGGCCAGTTTTATGTGTGTGTTCAGTTTGATATTAGTGTCCAGTTTGATATGGGAGTCAAATTTGACATGGGTGTCTAGTTTGATATGTGTGTCTAGTTTTGTATATATTTGTCATTTGTCATATGTGTGTGTCTTGTTTTGTATGCTGTGGCTTGTGTCATATGTGTGTGTGTTGTTTTGTTTTGTTTTGTCTATTTCAACAGCTGTCATGCTTGCAGTCTTTTATTACATGTTTTATCCAGCTCACGAACTGCACCCAAGACTTTAGTCATGTGCTATTTTCAATTTTATAGAACGAACAATTCACTTTGAATAACACTATCTTTTGTAAAATGATTTTTTTAATTATTAAAAATATGCAGTATTTAATAGCTGTACCCTACAAAACTTTGCATAGAGTTATATCCCATTTGGCTTGATCGGTAGGCTAGGTTATTTTTGGTTTCGGGCATGATTTTATTTTAAACTGGAGTACTTAATTCTTTACTTTCCATTTAACGCAGAAACCAAATCGCTTTTATACATATTACTAGATATTAATCCGACGTTGTCCGGGAAATCTAGGTGTAATGTGAAACCCCTTCCTAATCAATTTGACTACTGAATTTTTAAATACGATTAATTAGGTTAATTAGGTGCTTATATATGCCACCTTCCTAATGTGCAGAAAGGACCTACATTTTATACGTCACAAATTACGTTTTACCCGTCAACGCTAACCAACCAAACCAAATAACCAACCAAACAAACCAACAGAAACAACCAATCAAACCAACCAAAACAAACAACCAACCAAACCAGTTAACCAATCAACCAACCTAGCCAACCAATCCAAGCAACCAAACCATCCAAACCAAACCCGTCACAAATTACGTTTTACCCTTCAACGCTAACCAACCAATCCAACCGTTCAACCAACCAAACCAAACTATCAACCAAACAAACCAATCGAGCCAACCAATCCAACCAACCAAACCAACCAAGGCAAACCCGTCACAAATTACGTTTTTCCCGCCAACGCTAACCAACCAAGCAAAAACACGTCACATTTGACGTTTTCCCATCAACGCTAACCAACCAAACCAACTGATCAAAGAACCAAACCAACCAACCGACCAAACCAAACCAACCAAATCAATGTTGTGTCTGTATAAAGGGTTTGTCCATGTTCTGTGCCAGGTTTTTTGTATAAGACAAATAACGAAATTTTGTTAACATAGGGGACAAACATTTTGGCTTTCGTCTCAACCAACCTTCAACCTTATGTTTAAAAACTGTAAAGGCCTACTTTTGGTTGGAATTTATTCTATTTGTAGCTTTAAAAGGCTAACCGGCTTAAGTAGTGAAATATAAGCGCCTTAGCAATGTACTAGCTACACTATCACTTACATGCCTTGGTTACATTCACAGAAGAAATTGTAAAATGCATCTGTCCTTATTGAATTCATTAAAATTTTCTCCCTTCCAAACACGAAAATAACAGATAAGAAATTCAACAACTAGAAAATAATTTTGTAAGTTGAGATAATTTATTGATTTGTACGTATCGTTAAATATTTCCTTAAATGGAAAGTGGTTTATTGATATCATTACAATGATAACACACTCACGAAGATCACAGTACATGCTGGTTACAATAATCTATGGAATAATCAAATAAAAAAAAAATGTATAAATATGCATAACTTGAATGAATTTAATGAACTGCATAAGTTGAATGAATTGAATGAGTTGTATGAGGAGAATGAGTTGTATGAGGAGAATGAGTTGAATGGGCTGCATAAGTTGAATGAATTGAATATATTGTATGAGGAGAATGAGTTGAATGAGTTGTATGAGGAGAATGAGTTCAATGGGCTGCATAAGTTGAATGAATTGAATGATTTGTATGAGGAGAATGAGTTGTATGAGGAGAATGAGTTCAATGGGCTGCATAAGTTGAATGAATTGAATGAGTTGTATGAGGAGAATGAGTTGAATGGGCTGCATAAGTTGAATGAATTGAATGAGTTGTATGAGGAGAATGAGTTGAATGGGCTGCATAACTTGAATGAATTGAATGAGTTGTATGAGGAGAATGAGTTGAATGGGCTGCATAAGTTGAATAAATTGAATGAGTTGTATGAGGAGAATGATTTGAATGGGCTGCATAAGTTGAATGAATTGAATGAGTTGTATAAGAAGAATGAGTTGAATGGGCTGCATAAGTTGAATGAATTGAATGAGTTGTATGAGGAGAATGAGTTGAATAAGTTGTATGAGGAGAATGAGTTGAATGGGCTGCATAAGTTGAATGAATTGAATGAGTTGTATGAGGAGAATGAGTTGAATGGGCTGCATAAGTTGAATGAATTGAATGAGTTGTATGAGGAGAATGAGTTGAATGGGCTGCATAAATTGAATGAATTGAATGATTTGTATGAGGAGAATGAGTTCAATGGGCTGCATAAGTTGAATGAATTGAATGAGTTGTATAAGAAGAATGAGTTGAATGGGCTGCATAAGTTGAATGAATTGAATGAGTTGTATGAGGAGAATGAAATGAATGGGCTGCATAACTTAAATGAATTGAATGAGTTGTATGACGAGAATGAGTTGAATGGGCTGCATAAGTTGAATGAATTGAATAACTTGTATGAGGAGAATGAGTTGAATGGGCTGCATAACTTAAATGAATTGAATGAGTTGTATGAGGAGAATGAGTTGAATGGGCTGCATAAGTTGAATGAATTGAATGAGTTGTATGAGGAGAATGAGTTGAATGAGTTGTATGAGGAGAATGAGTTGAATGGGCTGCATAAGTTGAATGAATTGAATGAGTTGTATGAGGAGAATGAGTTGAATGGGCTTCATAAGTTGAATGAAATGAATGAGTTGTATGAGGAGAATGAGTTGAATGGGCTGCATAAGTTGAATGAATTGAATGAGTTGTATAAGAAGAATGAGTTGAATGGGCTGCATAAGTTGAATGAATTGAATGAGTTGTATGATGAGAATGAGTTGAATGGGCTGCATAACTTAAATGAATTGAATGAGTTGTATGAGGAGAATGAGTTGAATGGGCTGCATAAGTTGAATGAATTGAATGATTTGTATGAGGAGAATGAGTTGAATGGGCTGCATAACTTAAATGAATTGAATGAGTTGTATGAGGAGAATGAGTTGAATGGGCTGCATAAGTTGAATGAATTGAAAGAGTTGTATGAGGAGAATGAGTTGAATGGGCTGCATAAGTTGAATAAATTGAATGAGTTGTAAGAGGAGAATGAGTTGAATGGGCTGCATAACTTAAATGAATTGAATGAGTTGTATGAGGAGAATGAGTTGAATGGGCTGCATAAGTTGAATGAATTGAATGATTTGAATGAGGAGAATGAGTTGAATGGGCTGCATAACTTATGAATTGAATGAGTTGTATGAGTAGAATGAGTTGAATGGGCTGCATAAGTTGAATGAATTGAATGAGTTGTATGAGGAGAATGAGTTGAATGGGCTGCATAAGTTGAATGAATTGAATGATTTGTATGAGGAGAATGAGTTGAATGGGCTGCATAAGTTGAATGAATTGAAAGATTTGTATGAGGAGAATGAGTTGAATGGGCTGCATAAGTTGAATGAATTGAATGATTTGTATGAGGAGAATGAGTTGAATGGGCTGCATAAGTTGAATGAATTGAATGAGTTGTATGAGGAGAATGAGTTGAATGAGTTGTATGAGGAGAATGAGTTGAATGGGCTGCATAAGTTCAATGAATTGAATGAGTTGTATGAGGAGAATGAGTTGAATGGGCTGCATAAGTTGAATGAATTGAATGAGTTGTATAAGAAGAATGAGTTGAATGGGCTGCATAAGTTGAACGAATTGAATGAGTTGTATGAGGAGAATGAGTTAAATGAGTTGTATGAGGAGAATGAGTTGAATGGGCTGCATAAGTTGAATGAATTGAATGAGTTGTATGAGGAGAATGAGTTGAATGGGCTTCATAAGTTGAATGAAATGAATGAGTTGTATGAGAAGAATGAGTTGAATGGGCTGCATAAGTTGAATGAATTGAATGAGTTGTATGAGGAGAATGAGTTGAATGGGCTGCATAACTTAAATGAATTGAATGAGTTGTATGAGGAGAATGAGTTGAATGGGCTGCATAAGTTGAATGAATTGAATGATTTGTATGAGGAGAATGAGTTGAATGGGCTGCATAACTTAAATGAATTGAATGAGTTGTATGAGGAGAATGAGTTGAATGGGCTGCATAAGTTGAATGAATTGAATGAGTTGTATGAGGAGAATGAGTTGAATGAGTTGTATGAGGAGAATGAGTTGAATGGGCTGCATAAGTTGAATGAATTGAATGAGTTGTATGAGGAGAATGAGTTGAATGGGCTGCATAAGTTGAATGAATTGAATGAGTTGTATGATGAGAATGAGTTGAATGGGCTGCATAACTTAAATGAATTGAATGAGTTGTATGAGGAGAATGAGTTGAATGGGCTGCATAAGTTGAATGAATTGAATGATTTGTATGAGGAGAATGAGTTGAATGGGCTGCATAACTTAAATGAATTGAATGAGTTGTATGAGGAGAATGAATTGAATGGGCTGCATAAGTTGAATGAATTGAATGAGTTGTATGAGGAGAATGAGTTGAATGGGCTGCATAAGTTGAATAAATTGAATGAGTTGTAAGAGGAGAATGAGTTGAATGGGCTGCATAACTTAAATGAATTGAATGAGTTGTATGAGGAGAATGAGTTGAATGGGCTGCATAAGTTGAATGAATTGAATGATTTGAATGAGGAGAATGAGTTGAATGGGCTGCATAACTTATGAATTGAATGAGTTGTATGAGTAGAATGAGTTGAATGGGCTGCATAAGTTGAATGAATTGAATGAGTTGTATGAGGAGAATGAGTTGAATGGGCTGCATAAGTTGAATGAATTGAATGATTTGTATGAGGAGAATGAGTTGAATGGGCTGCATAAGTTGAATGAATTGAAAGATTTGTATGAGGAGAATGAGTTGAATGGGCTGCATAAGTTGAATGAATTGAATGATTTGTATGAGGAGAATGAGTTGAATGGGCTGCATAAGTTGAATGAATTGAATGAGTTGTATGAGGAGAATGAGTTGAATGAGTTGTATGAGGAGAATGAGTTGAATGGGCTGCATAAGTTCAATGAATTGAATGAGTTGTATGAGGAGAATGAGTTGAATGGGCTGCATAAGTTGAATGAATTGAATGAGTTGTATAAGAAGAATGAGTTGAATGGGCTGCATAAGTTGAACGAATTGAATGAGTTGTATGAGGAGAATGAGTTAAATGAGTTGTATGAGGAGAATGAGTTGAATGGGCTGCATAAGTTGAATGAATTGAATGATTTGTATGAGGAGAATGAGTTGAATGGGCTTCATAAGTTGAATGAAATGAATGAGTTGTATGAGAAGAATGAGTTGAATGGGCTGCATAAGTTGAATGAATTGAATGAGTTGTATGAGGAGAATGAGTTGAATGGGCTGCATAACTTAAATGAATTGAATGAGTTGTATGAGGAGAATGAGTTGAATGGGCTGCATAAGTTGAATGAATTGAATGATTTGTATGAGGAGAATGAGTTGAATGGGCTGCATAACTTAAATGAATTGAATGAGTTGTATGAGGAGAATGAGTTGAATGGGCTGCATAAGTTGAATGAATTGAATGAGTTGTATGAGGAGAATGAGTTGAATGAGTTGTATGAGGAGAATGAGTTGAATGGGCTGCATAAGTTGAATGAATTGAATGAGTTGTATGAGGAGAATGAGTTGAATGGGCTGCATAAGTTGAATGAATTGAATGAGTTGTATGAGGAGAATGAGTTGAATGGGCTGCATAACTTAAATGAATTGAATGAGTTGTATGAGGAGAATGAGTTGAATGGGCTGCATAAGTTGAATGAATTGAATGATTTGTATGAGGAGAATGAGTTGAATGGGCTGTATAACTTAAATGAATTGAATGAGTTGTATGAGGAGAATGAGTTGAATGGGCTGCATAAGTTAAATGAATTGAATGAGTTGTATGAAGAGAATGAGTTGAATGAGTTGTATGAGGAGAATGAGTTGAATGGGCTGCATAAGTTGAATGAATTGAATGAGTTGTATGAGGAGAATGAGTTGAATGGGCTGCATAAGTTGAATGAATTGAATGAGTTGTATGAGGAGAATGAGTTGAATGGGCTTCATAAGTTGAATGAATTGAATGATTTGTATGAGGAGAATGAGTTGAATGGGCTGCATAAGTTGAATAAATTGAATGAGTTGTATGAGGAGAATGAGTTGAATGGGCTGCATAAGTTGAATGAATTGAATGAGTTGTATGAGGAGAATGAGTTGAATAAGTTGTATGAGGAGAATGAGTTGAATGGGCTGCATAAGTTGAATGAATTGAATGAGTTGTATAAGAAGAATGAGTTGAATGGGCTGCATAAGTTGAATGAATTGAATGAGTTGTATGATGAGAATGAGTTGAATGGGCTGCATAACTTAAATGAATTGAATGAGTTGTATGAGGAGAATGAGTTGAATGGGCTGCATAAGTTGAATGAATTGAATGATTTGTATGAGGAGAATGAGTTGAATGGGCTGCATAACTTAAATGAATTGAATGAGTTGTATGAGGAGAATGAGTTGAATGGGCTGCATAAGTTGAATGAATTGAAAGAGTTGTATGAGGAGAATGAGTTGAATGGGCTGCATAAGTTGAATAAATTGAATGAGTTGTAAGAGGAGAATGAGTTGAATGGGCTGCATAACTTAAATGAATTGAATGAGTTGTATGAGGAGAATGAGTTGAATGGGCTGCATAAGTTGAATGAATTGAATGATTTGAATGAGGAGAATGAGTTGAATGGGCTGCATAACTTATGAATTGAATGAGTTGTATGAGTAGAATGAGTTGAATGGGCTGCATAAGTTGAATGAATTGAATGAGTTGTATGAGGAGAATGAGTTGAATGGGCTGCATAAGTTGAATGAATTGAATGATTTGTATGAGGAGAATGAGTTGAATGGGCTGCATAAGTTGAATGAATTGAAAGATTTGTATGAGGAGAATGAGTTGAATGGGCTGCATAAGTTGAATGAATTGAATGATTTGTATGAGGAGAATGAGTTGAATGGGCTGCATAAGTTGAATGAATTGAATGAGTTGTATGAGGAGAATGAGTTGAATGAGTTGTATGGAGGAGAATGAGTTGAATGGGCTGCAAAGGTGTTTCAATGAATTGAACGAGTTGAATGAGGAGAATGAGTTGAATGGGCTGCATAAGTTGAATGAATTGAATGAGTTGTATAAGAAGAATGAGTTGGAATGGGCTGCATAAGTTGAACGAATTGAATGAGTTGTATGAGGAGAATGAGTTAAATGAGTTGTATGAGGGAGAATGAGTTGAATGGGCCGTATAAGTTGAATGAATTGAATGAGTTGTGAAGGAGGAGAATGAGTTGAATGGGCTTCATAAGTTGAATGAAATGAATGAGTTGTATGAGAAGAATGAGTTGAATGGGCTGCATAAGTTGAATGAATTGAATGAGTTGTATGAGGAGAATGAGTTGAATGGGCTGCATAACTTAAATGAATTGAATGAGTTGTATGAGGAGAATGAGTTGAATGGGCTGCATAGTTGAATGAATTGAATGATTTGTATGAGGAGAATGAGTTGAATGGGCTGCATAACTTAAATGAATTGAATGAGTTGTATGAGGGAGAATGAGTTGAATGGGCTGCATAAGTTGAATGAAGATTGAATGAGTTGTATGAGGAGAATGAGTTGAATGAGTTGTATGAGGAGAATGAGTTGAATGGGCTGTATGGTTGAATGAATTGAATGAGTTGGGTATAGGAGAATGAGTTGAATGGGTTGCATAAGTTGAATGAATTGAATGAGGTGTATGAGGAGAATGAGTTGAATGGGCTGCATAACTCAAATGAATTGAATGAACCTGTATGAGGAGAATGAGTTGAATGGGCTGCATAAGTTGAATGAATTGAATGATTTGTATGTGAGGAGAATGAGTTGAATGGGCTGAAGAACTTAAATGAATTGAATGAGTTGTATGAGGAGAATGAGTTGAATGGGCTGCATAAGTTAAATGAATTGAATGAGTTGTATGAAGAGAATGAGTTGAATGAGTTATGAGGAGAATGAGTTGAATGGGCTGCATAAGTTGAATGAATTGAATGAGTTGTATGAGGAGAATGAGTTGAATGGGCTGCATAAGTTGAATGAATTGAATGAGTTGTATGAGGAGAATGAGTTGAATGGGCTTCATAAGTTGAATGAATTGAATGATTTGTATGAGGAGAATGAGTTGAATGGGCTGCATAAGTTGAATAAATTGAATGAGTTGTATGAGGAGAATGAGTTGAATGGGCTGCATAAGTTGAATGAATTGAATGAGTTGTATGAGGAGAATGAGTTGAATAAGTTGTATGAGGAGAATGAGTTGAATGGGCTGCATGTTGAATGAATTGAATGAGTTGTAAGAGGAGAATGAGTTGAATGGGCTGCAATAAGTTGAATGAGTTGAATGATTTGGTATGAGGAGAATGAGTTGAATGGGCTGCATAAGTTGAATGAATTGAATGATTTGTATGAGGAGAATGAGTTGAATGGGCTGCATGTTGGAATGAATTGAATGATTTGTATGAGGAGAATGAGTTGAATGGGCTGCATAAGTTGAATGAATTGAATGAGTTGTATAAGAAGAATGAGTTGAATGGGTTGCATAAGTTGAATGAATTGAATGAGTTGTATGAGGAGAATGAGTTGAATGAGTTGTATGAGGAGAATGAGTTGAATGGGCTACAAGTTGAATGAATTGAATGAGTTGTATGAGGGAGAATGAGTTGAATGGGCTGCATAAGTTGAATGAGTTGAATGATTTGTATGAGGAGAATGAGTTGAATGGGCTGCAGGTTGAATGGAATTGAATGATTTGTATGAGGAGAATGAGTTGGAATGGGCTGCATAAGTTGAATGAATTGAATGATTTGTATGAGGAGAATGAGTTGAATGGGCTGCATAAGTTGAATGAATTGAATGAGTTGCATAAGAAGAATGAGTTGAATGGGCTGCATAAGTTGAATGAATTGAATGAGTTGTATGAGGAGAATGAGTTGAATGAGTTGTATGAGGAGAATGAGTTGAATGGGCTGCATAAGGGGGTTGAATGAATTGAATGAGTTGTATGAGGAGAATGAGTTGAATGGGCTGCATAAGTTGAATAAATTGAATGAGTTGTATGAGGAGAATGAGTTGAATGGGCTGCATAAGTTGAATGAATTGAATGAGTTGTATGAGAAGAATGAGTTGAATGGGCTGCATAAGTTGAATGAATTGAATGAGTTGTATGAGGAGAATGAGTTGAATGAGTTGAATGAGGAGAATGAGTTGAATGGGCTGCATAAGTTGAATGAATTGAATGAGTTGTATGAGGAGAATGAGTTGAATGGGCTGCATAAGTTGAATGAATTGAATGAGTTGTATGAGGAGAATGAGTTGAATGGGCTTCATAAGTTGAATGAATTGAATGATTTGTATGAGGAGAATGAGTTGAATGGGCTGCGCATAACTTAAATGAATTGAATGAGTTGTATGAGGAGAATGAATTGAATGGGCTGCATAAGTTGAATGAATTGAATGAGTTGTATGAGGAGAATGAGTTGAATGGGCTGCATAAGTTGAATAAATTGAATGAGTTGTATGAGGAGAATGAGTTGAATGGGCTGCATAAGTTGAATGAATTGAATGAGTTGTATGAGGAGAATGAGTTGAATGAGTTGTATGAGGAGAATGAGTTGAATGGGCTGCATAAGTTGAATGAATTGAATGAGTTGTATGAGGAGAATGAGTTGAATGGGCTGCATAAGTTGAATGAGTTGAATGATTTGTATGAGGAGAATGAGTTGAATGGGCTGCATAAGTTGAATGAATTGAATGATTTGTATGAGGAGAATGAGTTGAATGGGCTGCATAAGTTGAATGAATTGAATGATTTGTATGAGGAGAATGAGTTGAATGGGCTGCATAAGTTGAATGAATTGAATGAGTTGTATAAGAAGAATGAGTTGAATGGGCTGCATAAGTTGAATGAATTGAATGAGTTGTATGAGGAGAATGAGTTGAATGAGTTGTATGAGGAGAATGAGTTGAATGGGCTGCATAAGTTGAATGAATTGAATGAGTTGTATGAGGAGAATGAGTTGAATGGGCTGCATAAGTTGAATGAGTTGAATGATTTGTATGAGGAGAATGAGTTGAATGGGCTGCATAAGTTGAATGAATTGAATGATTTGTATGAGGAGAATGAGTTGAATGGGCTGCATAAGTTGAATGAATTGAATGATTTGTATGAGGAGAATGAGTTGAATGGGCTGCATAAGTTGAATGAATTGAATGAGTTGTATAAGAAGAATGAGTTGAATGGGCTGCATAAGTTGAATGAATTGAATGAGTTGTATGAGGAGAATGAGTTGAATGAGTTGTATGAGGAGAATGAGTTGAATGGGCTGCATAAGTTGAATGAATTGAATGAGTTGTATGAGGAGAATGAGTTGAATGGGCTGCATAAGTTGAATAAATTGAATGAGTTGTATGAGGAGAATGAGTTGAATGGGCTGCATAAGTTGAATGAATTGAATGAGTTGTATAAGAAGAATGAGTTGAATGGGCTGCATAAGTTGAATGAATTGAATGAGTTGTATGAGGAGAATGAGTTGAATAAGTTGTATGAGTAGAATGAGTTGAATGGGCTGCATAAGTTGAATGAATTGAATGAGTTGTATGAGGAGAATGAGTTGAATGGGCTGCATAAGTTGAATGAATTGAATGAGTTGTATGAGGAGAATGAATTGAATGATTTGTATGAGGAGAATGAGTTGAATGGGCTGCATAAGTTGAATGAATTGAATGAGTTGTATAAGAAGAATGAGTTGAATGGGCTGCATAAGTTGAATGAATTGAATGAGTTGTATGAGGAGAATGAGTTGAATGAGTTGTATGAGGAGAATGAGTTGAATGGGCTGCATAAGTTGAATGAATTGAATGAGTTGTATGAGGAGAATGAGTTGAATGGGCTGCATAAGTTGAATAAATTGAATGAGTTGTATGAGGAGAATGAGTTGAATGGGCTGCATAAGTTGAATGAATTGAATGAGTTGTATAAGAAGAATGAGTTGAATGGGCTGCATAAGTTGAATGAATTGAATGAGTTGTATGAGGAGAATGAGTTGAATAAGTTGTATGAGTAGAATGAGTTGAATGGGCTGCATAAGTTGAATGAATTGAATGAGTTGTATGAGGAGAATGAGTTGAATGGGCTGCATAAGTTGAATGAATTGAATGAGTTGTATGAGGAGAATGAATTGAATGAGTTGTATGAGGAGAATGAGTTGAATGGGCTGCATAAGTTGAATGAATTGAATGAGTTGTATGAGGAGAATGAGTTGAATGGGCTGCATAAATTGAATGAATTGAATGATTTGTATGAGGAGAATGAGTTCAATGGGCTGCATAAGTTGAATGAATTGAATGAGTTGTATAAGAAGAATGAGTTGAATGGGCTGCATAAGTTGAATGAATTGAATGAGTTGTATGAGGAGAATGAGTTGAATGGGCTGCATAAGTTGAATGAGTTGAACGAGTTGTATGAGGAGAGTGAGTTGAATGGGCTGCATAAGTTGAATGAATTGAATGAGTTGTATGAGGAGAATGAGTTGAATGGGCTGCATAAGTTGAATGAATTGATTGAGTTGAATGAGCTGCATAATTTTTTTTTTTGGTTCCATTTAATGAACAAATAATATTGGGAAATTCTGGAGACAATCCTTTGATGTTTAGGGGTTGCTCAACGCAGTTTAAGTTTGCAAGGTTACTCGAATCCACATTTTTCATATTTTTAATGTTTTTCATATTTATCTGTTCTATTTTATTAATTAAGTTGAGAATGTTTTCAATATTTTATTATTTGTTAATTTTAAGAGTCATCATACATAATACACAATACTGAACATTTTTCTACATCAAGTGAAACTCTTCGAAAATGGACGTATTGAAAAACGTAAAGAAGTCGCAAAAAGAATTATTTCAGATTTCAGTACACAGATCCCATTAACTGTACATTGGGTCGAAAAATTGTTACCCGCCTTGAACAGTAGAGATGAAGTGAATCAACTACCCATATTAGATGTAGAAAAACTGCTGTCAGTCACAAAACTGGAGGGAGGCAATACCAAACAGATAAGTCAAGCTATTAAGCAAGCTTTAAAATATCGTAACATTTCATACGACAAACTTTTGGCACTCTGTTTTATTACTACTTCAAGCAACACAGGTATACATTCAGGTACGTGTACCCTGCTGGAGAAATTAATTGTTAAATGTTATACACAGCCTGTCGACACCATAATCATGAAGTGATTTTTTCCCATCTTTAAAAACATGTTTTGGAGCATCTTCTGGTCCAGAGATTAAGTTGTTTCAACGATTTCGTGATCAGTGGAATAAACATAATTCTGAATCATGGCATTTAACTAATGCAGATCTCAAAGTTTATAGTTCGCTTGTACCATCAGCAGTAAAATTTGTTGTAAATATGCGGCAAGGAACACAACAACCTCACAAAGATTACAAAGAATTTTTGCAACTGTCAATATATTTTTTGGGCGAAACTCCTCCAGGCCAAAGCGGAATAACTGTCCGTACTCCTGGCGCTATACAACAAGCACGATGGATGGCAGAAACACTGTACTCTATTAAAATTTACTTGTTTCGGCATCAATTTTATTTAACAAAAAAAGGGAGAAAAAAATCTAATACGATTTTCAATTTTTTGCCATTTGGATTTACACGGAACATTGTTTACGGGCTCCCATCTATTCATCTGCTCCTCACAATGACCTGACTTTGATTGGGCTCCCATCTATTCATCTGCTCCTCACAATGACCTGACTTTGATTGGGCTCCCATCTATTCATCTGCTCCTCACAATGACCTGACTTTGATTGGGCTCCCATCTATTCATCTGCTCCTCACAATGACCTGACTTTGATTGGGCTCCCATCTATTCATCTGCTCCTCACAATGACCTGACTTTGATTGAGAAATTGAATAATTTCGAAATATTTGACAAAGAAGTTGCTGAATCTGCCTTTAATTGCAGGACATTTGAGGTATTTAACTGAAGGCCTGTTGAGTCTCTTTTTTTTCCAGCAAAGATGTTGATAAACAAACTAAAGAAAAAAATGTTGAAAAGCCAGTCAAAAAAAGGTAAAAAGGCTTGAAGGCGAATGATCATTGGACAAAATTGTAAGCATGAGCTTAGATGACTTTGTAACAGATATATCAAAATATGTATTTTGAAGAATAAATTTGACATTCATGAAAGAAAATCACCCAGACACGTGGAGTACAGCAACTGAATATCAGGAAGCATATAAAATTGTTAATTCTATAAAAGTTGTAAATGATACAGCCGAAAGAGGGGTGAAACTCATTTCAGATTCTGCAAAAGTTTTAATGAAAGATGAAACTCAATTGCGAATATATTTTGCAAACCGTGGAGGAACATCGACGTCATGTTCTAGATATGAACATATTAATTATGAACATATTAATTATGAACATATTATTTATGAACATATTATGAACATATTAATTATGAACTATGAATCGGAAACTTCAACCATAAATCGGGAACTTCAACCATAAATCGTGGACTTCAACATCGATCTAATATATCCATCGGTCCCAATCAAAGATAAAGCCAGTGATCCTCAGGTCGACCTTTTTTCACACGAAAGTCCCTCCCCCCGGTCCCCGATGGTGCATTAGTTATCGCATCCCACTTAGTCAAGTTTTTTAAAAATAAAATAAAAGGTACAGGGTTCCATCCCTGGTAAAGGCGGCAAAAATATTTGCCGCTGACTTGGAGAGGAGATGGACGCCACCCAGTGTATGCGCTACAGTAAGAACGCATGAAAGCACAACTGATGTATGTCAGTTGATGTGTCCATTTGTTTTCCCTATAAAAATAACAAAGTTCTACCTTCCCCGTCACTGAAAATAAAAAGAACAATAGTTAATACCTGAGTATTTCACTGCATGTATATTATGGGATAAATGAATTCAACAGATAAGTGACCATGGGGAAATTTAGTAAGCTGTTTCCACCCTTTTTTTTTTGAAGAATTTGATATTTGAAGCGAACAGTTAATTTACCTGCGCAAATGAAATTTTTTGTTATAGCCAATACAAACTATGGTTATTACCCGCAGGCCCTGTTTATGCTTTCATTAAAGGATAAAATTCTCCGCGTTTGCAGTAGCCATGGCTGAACTCATCGTACTCAAGCGCCTTCACAGCCACACCACCGAAATCATAGGATAATGTGTATATTACCTGTAAAGATGGAAAAAAAATGCAATTTATCGATAGATGTAATATCTATCTTACAATGTCGCCCTGTACTTGCCGTTCACACTAAGCCCCGGTCGCCAGGAATGTACTACCAGGTGTGACTATATTCTCACTAAGTATCGGTCACCAGGAATGTACTACCAGGTGTGACTATATTCTCACTAAGTATCGGTCACAAGGAATGTACTACCAGGTGTGACTATGTTCTCACTAAGTCTCGGTGGCCAGGAATGTACTACCAGGTGTGACTATATTCTCGCTAAGTATCGGCCACCAGGAATGTACTACCAGGTGTGACTATAGTGTGACTATATTCTCACTTAGTAATGGGGGCCAGGAATGTACTACCAGGTGTGACTATAGTGTGACTATATTCTCACTAAGTATCGGTGACCAGGAATGTACTACCAGGTGTGACTATATTTTCACTAAGCCCCGCTGGCCAGGAATGTACAATCAGGTGTGACTATATTCTCATTTAGTCCCGGTGGCCAGGAATGTACTACCAGGTATGACTATATTCTTACTTAGTCCAGGTGGCCAGGAATGTACTACCAGGTGCGACTGATTTTCAGCCGTCTACTAAAATCTTGCCAAGAATCTTTTTTTTTTTTTTAAAAAAACAAACTTGTTTTGATTATGCTATCAATATTTTAACAAGTTTGTCACTTTTGTATCAAGGTAACTAGCATCTAGTCCTTTTTTTTCTTAAACAATAAAGAACGACACAGTCACCTCGTTTATACCCTTTATATTGTGTTTCAAGACGACCGACATGTTTATTATGTTAAAAGTGAAACTGCATTCATTGGAAACATTCATTGAGTTAATGAATTAAAAGAGAAATCAATTTGTGTCTTCTATGCGATGCTGGAAGCTTTAACTATTTTTTTATTTTTACATTAGTTATATTTATATTTAAAAAAATAATATTCGTAACAAGGTTTGAGAATTGTGAACATGAAAAAAGCTATTTAAAAAAGTGAAATAGATCGTGAATGTTAAATGAAAATTCATTTATTTTTAATAGTAGTTTTATTGAGTTAAAGCCATTCTGTAGAATTTCAATTAGTAAAAAAAAAAAATTATGTTTCCGAAATATATATATATATATATATATATATATATATATATATATATATATATATATATATATATATATATATAATGCGGTGTTGGTTCTGCGTTCAATCGAAAGTAAAGAATAAATACAACAGTATTCCAGTTTAAAATACAATCATGACAAAAAATCGGATCTGCCCGCAACCAAATATAACCTAGCCTACATAGGAAGCCTAAGGGGATATAACTCTATGCAAAGGTTTTGCAGGGTACAGCTAGTATTAGAGTGATTCATCATAGCATGGGGAAAAAAATTTCTCCGCCTCCAATGCATTGCGGTTCATTTTTTTTTTTCCTTTTGGCAAGCAAATCAACAAAAACTAAACTTTAAAAAAAAAAATGACCACTTTTAGAGGTCGACCAAAATTTTCACTGTATGAGATATTGCGGCAGTTCTGATGTGTCGCTTGCTTTTGATATAGTGCAATTTTAGTACATTGTAAAAATAAATGTATACCGTGATATTTGAATGTTAGAGTATAATTAATTTATATATTCAAGTTTGCTGGATAATAAAGTAGTTTTTGACTAACTACAAATTATTGAATTGATATGGCATCCACATCAAGTGGTTATTCGCAAAGTGTATTGACAAGACGTATAACTGAAGTTTGGTTGATTGGGCAAACGGATTCTAATCTGCCGAGCAATGTCTTACTAGGCTTGTGCCATGCTATGAAGATGGTTTTCTATAATCACAAGGCACTGAATAAGACAATATCCGAAAGCATTAAGTAACTGTTAACGATCTTCAAAAAGAAAAGCAGTCGAAGAAAATCAAAGAGTAGTTGAAGACGAAAGAAGACATCAAACGGCAACTGTTACCACTTGGTCTACAAGCAACAGCGAAAGTGAGGATGAATGCAAAGATGTTGATAATGAGATTCCTGTTTATTACGAGAAGCTTCTGTCAGAGGGTTTGATGCCAGAAAAGAAATTTGAAATCAGAATTTCAATTTAGAAGAAAATGCCCATTGGTCATTCACTGGGACGGAAAGATAATGGAGGAAACAACAGATTATCCAGAGCTGCAGTCACACGTAGACAGATTAGCTGCATTTGTAACTTAAAAAAAGTTGAGAAGATTTTAGGTTTAGCTAAAATACATCTGTTAAGTCTATGGGAGGTATCTTATGAGATTATTGGTATGTGTTTTGACACAACATCTGTCAGTACTGGTGTTACTTGTGGGAACATGCAAATTGTTGCAATGAAGAGCTGTTACAATTTGCCTGCCGACATCATGCGCATGAACTGAACATTGGATTTGTTTTTTTTCTCTATGGCTCCACAAACATCCCTAACATTCCACTGTTCAAACGTTTTAAACGGTTTAGGCCTAAGGTTGATAAGCAGCTGTATAGTCTGCTGGAGGATTCGAGACAAGATGATCTGTTTATGGTGGAAGACGAACACGGTGTTTTGTCATTCCTGCAAGAATGGCTGCCAAGTGCCTTAAGTTACATACCACGTGAAGTTTACAGAGGAATGATAAGAACCTTCTTGTTGATATATTGCGTCAGTGTAAGTAAACAACCTTACCACTTTCATGCACTAGGCGCTTACAATATTGCTCGATGGATGGCGAAGTGATTTACTGCTTCAAGATATACTTGTTTAGAAATAAGTTCTAGCTCACACCTTTAGAGTTAAAGATTTAGCAAGAATTTTGCTTGTTTGTTACTTACATTTACGTCAAAATTTAGTCTTATGTCATGTGATTCGTGGTGCTCCGTTTAACGATATATTGTTATACAAGCAGATCTCACAAAATTCTGTCATATACAAAACGTTGTCTGATGCTGCGAAAAGAAAATTTGAAGATAACACCTTAATGTGCATGTGCTTTGTACCCACCAGTGCTAGACTGGCTTGAAATAATGTCAAATAAATTTCCTTTTTATCCTTTGTCTTTATTCTTTCCTCATACGTTGTGTGATAAGGGGCAATAAATTTGGTCAATGAAAGAAACGGATCGCGCTTTCTACTTAGTTTTTTTTTTTTTTTAAAACATGTTTATCACACAAAACAGTTAAGAGAGAGAGAAATAAAAAGTATTACGTATTACTCTGATATTTTTTTCTATATCGTAGGATCCCACTAGAATCGAGTTGTTTACCGGGATACCAACTGACAGTATGAGTTTAGTTTTCTTCTTTTCGTGAGCCTCTTTCAAAAATGCACATTGCAAATCCTAAAAAATTGGAAAAGAAAGCAGGAACAAAAATATTAATTGCAGTACTAATTAAAATACAGGGATGGGGTTTTCGGAACAAATTTGTGCCGACACCAACTCTAGCTTCCCCAGCCCTGCTATTATGGTATCGCAAATATGAAAAACCATGATATAATGATCCCAGGCTTTAGTTTTCCTATAGACTCATAATTTTACTGCAATCAAAAATTGCGTTGCTACACTCCCCCCCCCCCCACACACACACACAAAGCTCCTTCTTTAAGTCATTGATACATGGACATAACAGAACTAGAAAAGAACACTTCAAAATAATTTTATTGATCATAGTAATGGCACTCCTCCGTACAATTTTTCTTTGTGAAGAATTATGTATATGCCAGCTGTATTTTGCAAAACCATTGCATTGAGTTATATTCCCTTAGGCTTGATCGGTAGGCTAGGTTATTATTGGTTTCGGACAGATCCGACTTTTTCATGATTTTTATTATAATTGAAAGATGAAATATGTTGTAGAAATGCCAAAAAAAAAAACAAAAGCAATTATTTAAATTGAATTATTTCACATTTCGGCCTTTGGGTTTCATGTTTAAAAACCGCAGAAACTATTAAAAAACATTATCGAATCAAGACGCTATTATTGAATTCTCGTTTTCCGATTTCTATTTAACGCAGACCCTAGACCGCTATTATTATATTCGACAATTAAAAAAAAATGTAAATTTCCCTTAGCCCAAATGGGTCATCTGGGCAGATGAAGTGTAAAATTCATCTGTTTCTATAACCTCGGCATATGAAGGGATTGTGTGGTTAGCACAACGACAATCTCTTCACTATGACCCAACCTCTCTCCCTGTCTTACCGGGTAATTTGTCACTCTCTCTCACTCATTCTCTCTCGCACTCATTCTCTCACTCATTCTCTCTCTCTCTCACTATCTCTCTCTCATTATCTCTTTTTCTCTCATTGTCTCTTTCTCACTCATTCTCTCTCTCATATTATCTCTCTCACTCATTCTTTCTCTCTCATTCTCTCTCTCATCCTCACTCTGTCTCATTCTGTCTCTGTCTCTCTCATTCTCTCTCACACTGTCTTTCGTCCTCTCTTTCATTTTATCTCTCTCTCATTTGCTCTTTTTCTCTCTCACTGACTACCTCTCTCTTATTCTCTCTTTCATTCTCTCTCATTATATCTCTCATTCTTTCTCTCATTCTTTCTCTCTCTCTCTCACTCTCATTCTTTCTCTCATTCTATCTCTCTGTGTAAACTTGAAGGCTACAGATGCACTGAAAGTAATGCCGTTTCAACAGTATGTTTCTATTTTCTTCCTGTCTTCCAATTTCATTCGCACCGTGTACCAATCCCCACCCTCTAATTCCTACCCACACACCCTTCTCTCCATTTTATCCATTAATGCTAAGAACAATTCGTCAAAAACTTCTAACCCGTTCTTAAAAAAATAAATAGCAAACTGCATCCGGCGATCCACACTTTCCCCACTTCTCTCTCTCTCTCTCTCTCTTTTTCTCATGAACTTTGGTCAATCTCCCCCTCCACACACACACACGCACACACACACACACACACTCACACAACTGTTGACGTGGCAGTAAATGTGGAGTAGGGGGATATTCATCGGGGAAACGTTGTTCCCCTCACACTACCGCACAGCTTTGGCTGCACGTGTCAGAGGCTGGCAAACTATGGCCCCCGCGGGCCAAGCCCGGCCCTCACACTGCTCCACTCTGTCCGTTCACATCCAAGACGTTTATATTTTATTTATATTATAAATTTATGGGGCCCTTTTCAAAGCTATAGCTGGTTTTGGGGGTTGGGCTCTATGAAAAAAATAACGCGACCGATTTAATGATGGGCCCACGCCCCTGGCACCAGCCTTTGAGCATTTTTTTTACTTGTTTATTTTTATTAAGTGCCCCCCCCAATGTCTTCGTCTGCACCCAGGGCTTCAATCTACCCACGTTCGTAAAGATAAACTCAGAGGGCATTCAAACAAAGATAAGCTCAGAGGGCTTTCAAACAAAGATAAACTCAGAGGGCTTTCAAACAAAGATAAGCTCAGAGGGCTTTCAAACAAGGATAAACTCAGAGGGCTTTCAAACAAAGATAAACTCAGAGGGCTTTCAAACAAGGATAAACTCAGAGGGCTTTCAAACAAGGATAAACTTAGAGGGCTTTCAAACAAAGATAAACTCAGAGGGCTTTCAAACAAGGATAAACTCAGAGGGCTTTCAAACAAAGATAAACTCAGAGGGCTTTCAAACAAAGATAAACTCAGAGGGCTTTCAAACAAAGATACATTTTGGAGCCCTAGGCAATGTACATTGGGGACCACTAAACAAAGAAAAATTAAGACTATATGAGCCCCCTTGTAAGATGCATTTGTGTCACTAGGAAAGATAAATGTACGGGCCCAGTGCCAAGGTTAACTTGGGGGCCCCTAAGTATTGATATTTTATGGTCCTTATGCGTAGGTATATTAGTGGGCCCATAGGCTACTATATTTAGACCACTGCCTTCAGAACTTAGGGCCTCCAAATAATCTGTAAAATTAGGACCACACAACTTTGAAGTCACACAAGCCCTTTTTTGTATCTTATATGTTTGACCTAGTATATGGTGGGCTTGATTTGTCCAGTTTATGGTGGGCTTTATTTGTCCAGTTTATGGTGGGCTTGATTTTTCCAGTTTATGGTGGGCTTGATTTTTCCAGTTTATGGTGGGCTTGATTCATCCAGTTTACGGTGGGCTTGATTCGCCTAGTTTATGGTGGGCTTGATTTTTCCAGTTTATGGTGGGCTTGATTTTTCCAGTTTATGGTGGGCTTGATTTTTCCAGTTTATGGTGGGCTTGATTCGACCAGTTTGTGGTGGGTGGGACGTTATGGCTTATTTTGTATTATTATTTTGCGTTGAAAACATTTATGGAAATATATCCCGAAGGATTAAAGCAGAAATACTTGATCAAAAATAAACTCTGACTTGGTACACAGTATAACTTCTCTCTGAGTAAACTACCGTCCCAAAAGATTGAAGTAGATATATTGTAATAGCCTGTACTTCTATTCTCTTCTACTAAATTGTCGTGGCTAACTGTCACTACAAGGATACTGCCGTCCCCAAAGAGTGAAACAGATATACTTGAACGTCTGTTGGTCTGTCCAGTCTCTAGTCGGTCTCTATTCAGCCTGCCTGAAAACTATCGTCTGATTATATGCGGTGATTAATCAATCCCATCATTCTAGGAAACCAGCCCCCAACTCTTCTGATTGGCCCTTCTACCCATTTCTAGCTCATTTACATAATTAGGAGTCTTTTTCCAGCCTAGTGATTGGTGCGGCCAAATACCCATTCTAAGGTTAGCATCCCTTTGTTACCCACAACTAAGGTCACTGACTGGTATCAACTTGATATAAAGAAAGTTTGTTGTCCTGCTTTGGCGGTTTCTGGAACAAATATGGACATTTGTATACTTATCGTTGATACGGTTTTAGAATGGACGGTTTCAGGCTATTCTATATACTTTCCTTCTATTCTAAAAACATCAATATTTGTTTCGTTTTCTATTCAATAAACTTTCCTTCACTTCTACAAACATCAATATTTGTTTCGTTTTCTATTCAATAAACTTTCCTTCAATTCTACAATCATCAATATTTGTTTCGTTTTCTATTCAATAAACTTTCCTTCAATTCTACAAATATCAATATTTGTTTCGTTTTCTATTCTATAAACTTTCCTTCAATTCTACAAACATCAATATTTGTTTTGTTTTCTATTCAATAAACTTTCCTTCTAATCTACAAACATCAATATTTGTTTCGTTTTCTATTCTATAAACTTTCCTTCAATTCTACAAACATAAATATTTGTTTCGTTTTCTATTTTATGAACTTTCCTTCAATTCTACAAACATCAATATTTGTTTCGTTTTCTATTTTATGAACTTTCCTTCAATTCTACTAACATCAATATTTGTTTCGTTTTCTATTTTATGAACTTTCCTTCAATTCTACTAACATCAATATTTGTTTCGTTTTCTATTCAATAAACTTTCCTTCAATTCTACAAATATCAATATTTGTTTCGTTTTCTATTCTATAAACTTTCCTTCAATTCTACAAACATCAATATTTGTTTTGTTTTCTATTCAATAAACTTTCCTTCTAATCTACAAACATCAATATTTGTTTTGTTTTCTATTCAATAAACTTTCCTTCTAATCTACAAACATCAATATTTGTTTCGTTTTCTATTTTATGAACTTTCCTTCAATTCTACTAACATCAATATTTGTTTCGTTTTCTATTTTATGAACTTTCCTTCAATTCTACAAACATCAATATTTGTTTTGTTTTCTATTCAATAAACTTTCCTTCTAATCTACAAACATCAATATTTGTTTCGTTTTCTATTTTATGAACTTTCCTTCAATTCTACTAACATCAATATTTGTTTCGTTTTCTATTTTATGAACTTTCCTTCAATTCTACTAACATCAATATTTGTTTCGTTTTCTATTCAATAAACTTTCCTTCAATTCTACAAATATCAAATTTTGTTTCGTTTTGAAAGTCAAAGAGTTTATTCCGACAGGGGCGGAACTATTGAAGTGTCATTTTTTTACGTAGAAATAATTAGCTGCAGTAAAAGAGAAGGTGCAGAGATGGAGCCGGATGGGTCTATGGGGCGGTGGTGTGGGTGAGGGGATGTTGCGGAGGGGGTTGAGGGAAGGTAAAATGCATCGGGGAAAGATTAGAACCGGCAATAACTCAACAGTTCCTAATCACTCACAGGGTGAGGACGTAAACAATAAAACCCACGTGCGCGGTCTAATTGGTTCTTGTAACTGCAACTGACTATTGGACGAGGTGACCTCGATCTCCTGAACTTAGTTGTAGAAGTCTGTTTACTAAAAGTTTACATTTATATTTAAGTAAACAACAACAATAGTGGGTAAACGAGATGTGCAATTAGTCAACTCAGGAGATTGTCACCAATGGTCACAGGCTAATTACTTGTCAAAGGCTAATTTTGTTTTTATTTTTAATGCTACGTTTCTTATAGAGCTGGACTTGACCAGAGGTCAGAGACGCACTGGTTTTTCTTTAACCTCTCTCTCTATATATCTCTCCCTCCCTCTCTGACCTCTCCTCTCGCTCCCTCTATTGATTTCTCCGTCCCGCCCTCTCCTCTATCTCTCGCTATTTCTCATAATATCGTTTCTCTCTCTCTACTCTCTCACCTTCTCTCTTCTCCTATATCTCATCTCCCCCCTCTTTCTCCCTCTCTCCCCCTCTCTCCTCCCTCTCTGACCTTTATCTCTATTTTTCTCTCCGCCCCTCTCTCCTCTCGCTCTCTTTCCTCTCTCTCGCTCTCTCATCTTTTTCTCTCTCTTTCTCTCAGTTCTCTCTCTCACTCTTTCTCCCTCTGTCTATCGTTTCTCTCTCTCTACTATCTCAATTTCTCCCCTCTCCTATATCCCATCTTTTTCTCTCCCCCGTTTTTCTCCCTCTCGCTCTTTCTCTCCCCCTTCTCTCTCTCTCTTTCTCTCCCCCGTTTTTCTCTCTCTCTCTCTTTCTCCCCCCCGCCCCCTCTATTTCTCTTACATATGTGCAATATTTTTCTGCACCTTTAGCTTCACTAAATTGAAATCCTCCACTTGTACCTTCTTCTGATAACTTGGGAGTGATAAATAATTTTTCCAATCAATACGTTTTAAACGAACAGATTTGTAAAATACACTTTTAATGAGATATATTTCTCTTATCAACAGGCGCAGACGAGAGACTAATAAACCGTTACAGTTATCAATTTAGTTACACGCGTAAGATCACATATAAAATTTCAATATAACTAATTGGCCTTACTCTGAGATGCCAATATAACTAATTAGCTTAACTCTGTGATGTCAATATAACTAATTGGCTTAACTCTGTGATGTCAGTATAAACTAATTGGCTTAACTCTGTGATGTCAATATAAACAAATTGCTTCTATTCTGATGTGTCGTTAACAACTAATTAGATTTTATTCTTGAGTAATGAAAGGCCGCTTTCAGTTAATTGGTTTCATTTGCTCAGAGGGTGTTTAGTATCAAGTAGTCGTCCTACCTTAAGTCCCCAGGTAACAGGGGCAGTGCTCGATTTAAGAAAAAATCTGTGCCGGGGATGAACAAAATTTTCCGCAGAGCCGGGGCTACGGCCTTGGCCGGGGATATATCCCCGGCATCCCCAGCGGCGGAGAGATGCCAACAATTTTTTTTGAGGATCTTCAATTTACAATCCATGGGCCAACAAGTAACTAATTTATTTTCATAGACAAAACCAACAAAAATATAAAAAAATGAGGAAAAGATTCGTCTTAATTAACATAGTTCACGTTGGTTCAAACAAATTTGAAGCTGCACATTTATTCTCTGTTTGTTGAAATCAAATATTCCATTACTCATAATTATTTCAATTATTTAACCAAATTATGACCTTGTTCCATAACTAATTCTTTTGTTGGTTTGCCAGAAGGTACATTCCGTCTTTTAACCACATTGTGGCATACAACTTTGTATCAAAATATTAAAGTGGTGGACCATTTATTTGAATAAACAGCATGTGTTTGATGGTTTCGACATCCACTGAATTATGACGTAAACAAACAATTACCATCACTTGGTACATCGACAATAATGCAGCTTACACTGTTTGGTTTAATGTTATAACAAGTGACGTATCTTATATCTGTCAATCAGTCTTGAAAACTTATATTACACTGTTTACGAGCAAATGGTTTTACTCCAGTATTACCATTAAACATAAATATAGTGCGTGCAGAATAAAACATTATTTTATCAATACATCCAGCTACTTAGGTATTTTGATTTCATCTTCAAATTTAACTTATTAAAGTCAGATAATTTAAACTTGTAAGAACAAATTATTGCTACGGATATACTGTAACAAATGACTTACACGCAGTAGACGTAGTATGAAGATCATCTTTTTCACTCCTTGAAATACAGTTTGTAAAAGACAACTTTGTTTGGGTTAACGTTTTTGCAAGACGGCTCATTAGACATCTTAATTTAAAATTATAAAATAAAAATATTACTTTAAATCTTTGTCTGGATTTTTATATAAAAATAACATTTTTCGATTGATAACTTGTGCTTTACGACTTGCGAGCGACAAATTAAAAGTGAAAATAAAATTAGAACCAAAGATTACAAAAAAAAATACTTTGAACTCTTACTGTACGTTTATTTCTATTGATTCGGTAGATAGAAACGTAGTACCCAGTTATGAAGTTAATCTTTAAAATTTACCAGTACTCGCCGTCGAGTTATAAGGGAACAGACAGACAGACAGTCAGACAGACAACAAATGCGTCTTATAAGTATAGACTAGTTGCAAGTACCCGGCTTTGCCCGGGTTTAAAAAATAAGGTTTTCTGTTTACCTTTTGTTTTCTCCCTACCCCCTCTCTCCCTTCCCCTCTCTCCCTTTCCCTCCCTCCCTTTCTCCCTCCTTCCCTCTCCCTCCCTCTCTCCCATCTCTCTCCGTCCCTCTCCCATCTCCCTCTCTCCCCTCTCCCCCTCCTTCCCTCTCTCCCTCCCTGCCCCCTCTTTCTCATTATCTCTTCCCCCCATTTCTCCCATCCTCTCCCTCTCCCTCCCTAACCCCTCTCTCCCTCCTTTCTCCCTCCCTCCCCTTTCCACCTCTCTCTCCCTCCCCCTCTCTCCCCTTTCCTCCCTCCCTCATTCCCTCTCTCCCTCCCTGCCCCCCTCACTCTTTATCTCTCTCCCTCCCTCTCTCCCACCCTCTCTCTCCCTACTCCCCTTTCTCTCCCTCCCTTCCTTTCTCTCTCCATCTACCCCCCGCTCCCTCTCCCATCTCCCTCTCTCCCCCTCCTTTTCTCCCCCCTGTCCACCCCCCTCCCTTCTCTCTCCCCCTCCCCGCCCCTCCCTCCTACCCTCCTTTCCTCTCTCTCCCTGGCCCCCTCTCTCTCTCTTTATCTCTCTCTCCCACCCCCCCCCTCTCTCTCTCTCTCTCTCTCTCTCTCTCTCTCTCTCTCTCTCTATATATATATATATATATATATATATATATATATATATATATATATACTTATAAGACGCATTTATTGTCTGTCTGTCTGTCTATCTGTCTTTTCCCTTATAACTCAAGATCCAGACAAACAAATAACGTGAAATTTGTTACACATACACATAATTACATGGGGAAGGTTATAGGACAGGTTTCGTTTCATCTCGATGGGTAGTTTAATTGTAATTATTTTTTTTTATTTTAGTATTTTACTATATTAAAGTAATCTCGACGGCGCCATAAGTAAAATTCCTCTGTGACGTCATTTCCCGATTCGAATAGAACTTGCGCGCTGGTGCTGTATTGTGCCTTTGTGATGCAAAGAATTGTTGATGTTTTTTCATGCTTCCTGATGTGTACAGTTTGAGGAAGATAAAGGAATGAAGAAGGATTTTAGAAGAAGTGTGAAGCCATAATAATAAGAGAGAGAGAGAGAGAGAAAGAGAGAGAGAGGGAGAGGGAGGGAGAGAGATAAAGAGAGAGAGAGGGGGGCAGGAGGGAGGGGCGGGAGGGGGAAAGAGAAGGGAGGGGGTGGACAGGGGGAGAAAAGAAGGGGAGAGAGGGAGATGGAAGAGGGAGTAGGGGGAGAGGGAGCAGGGGGAGAGGGAGCATGGGGAGAGGCAGAGAGAAAGGAAGGGAGGGAGAGAGGGGATAGGGAGGGAGAGAGAGGGGAGGGAGGGAGAGAGGGAGGGAGAGAGATAAAAAGTGGGGGGGCAGGGAAGGAGAGAGAGGGAATGAGGGTAGGAGGGAGGGAGAGGGAGGGAGGGGGAGGGAGGGGGAGAGAGGGAGGGGGTGGAAGGGGGAGAGAAGGGGGGAGAGGGGAGAGAGGGAGATGGGAGAGGGAGGGAGAGAGAGGGAGATGGGAGAGGGAGAGAGAAAGGGAGGGAAGGAAAGAGAAATGAAGGGAGGGAGAGAGGGGGTAGGCAGGGAGGATGAGAGAGAGGGTGGGAGAGAGATAAAGTGAGGGGGCAGGGAGGGAGAGAGATGGAATGAAGGAGGGAGGAAGGGGGAGAGAGGGGAAGGGAGAGAGGTGGAGAGGGGAGGGAGGGAGAAAGGAGGGAGGGAGAGGGGAGAGAGGGAGAGAGAGGATGGGAGAAATGGGAGGAAGAGATAAAGAGAGAGAGAGGGGGGGCAGGGATGGAGAGAGAGGGAGGGGTGGACAGGGGGGAAAGGAGGGGGAGAGGTGAGATGGGAGAGGGATGGAGGGAAAGGGGGGAGGGAGGGGGGAGAGAGAGAGGAAGGGAGAGAGGGGGTAGGGAGAAAACAGAAGGTAAACAGAAAACCTTATTTTAAACCCGGGCAAAGCCGAGTACTTGCAACTAGTATAAATATATGTACATATACATTCTATTCACCATACGTTTTTATATAACTAATTGGTATATTACATGTGACTGAATCTTCTGGTTGTATCTTGTTATTAAATCTTGTGGTTGTATCTTGTGATTAAATCATGTGGCTGCATCTTGTGGTTGTATCATGTGGTTGTATCTTATGATTGTATATTGTGATTGTAGCCTGGGATTGAACATTGTGGTTGTATCTTGTGGTTGTATCTTGTGCTTGTATCTTGTGGTTGTATATTGGGGTTGTATCTTGTGGGTTTACCCTGAGATGACATATTTTGATCGTAACATGTGATAGAATCGTCTGGTTGTATCATGTTGTTTAATCTTTTTGTTTTGTGTTGTGGTTGTGAGTTGACAGTGCCGAACCTAGAGATTCCGGGACCCGAGAAGGCTTGGCGTCTTTGGGGGCCCCTGCATTATGACATTCGACACTATGACATGAGATAATGCACTTAATATTCAAAGTAAAAAAAAATTGGGGGGCACCCTAAAACTGGCCCCGGGGGGGACATTTGAATTTGGACCCCCCACCCCTCCCCCCAACCTAGGTACGCCTCTGTGACTTGAAATTGAATCCTGCAGTTGAATCTGTATAGATAGATAGATAGATTTACTTTACCAAGAGTTTAATTCCTCAGTAGGAAAAACGAACGTGATCATTGACGTCACACTTGTGAAATTTAAAGTAACCTGTTCTTGTCTGTTTTGCGAACAACTCTCTCCCACCTCTGGACAACGGAAGTAAAATGAACACGATCCATCAAAGATCTCCAATTAGCCCACTTTCACTGTGTGAGGTAAGTGTAGATTTTTTGGTGTATGTTTCTTCTTGTCTTTGTTTTTTATTTTTTTCTCCTTAATTTTAAGGTATCCACAAACCAAAGCGAAACTTTCCGCTACGCTATTTCTCACGTGAGATTTTTCTAAGCGCGAGAAACCCTCGCTACACCAAGGCGAAGCGAAAGTGGGCGTCAGCCGACCGGATATAATGATTTTTTTTTTAATTTTCTTCTTCTTTTTTTTTTTTGTTTGAAGACGTCGGCAGACATTTTCTTCTTATTATACATTTTCTACAGTTATTGTATTTTACTACTAAAAAGTGAAAAAAACACTTACTTTTTGGTATAATCTGATATAATTCATGTTTCTATATATAAATGTAAGTCTTATTTGTTAATTTTAAGACATTTATATAAATTTTAACCTTGATTATCATTTGAGTCGATGTTTCTAGGCAGCCATTTTGGATTGTTTACACTCGCGAAACGCGGAAAAACTCTGCAAGAAGCGATGCCGCGAAATTTATCTGTACCGCCGCAGAAATTCTCCGCTGTTTGAGCGTCTCCATTTAAATACATTGCCGCGAAAGAGGGGCGAATTTCGCGAGCTACCTAGATACGCGAAATTCGCCTTGGTCTGTGCATACCTTCAAGGTATTTAATTGTGGAATTTTTTTTTTCCGCCTGCACTCGTGTTGCAGAGTTGGCTGAAACTATTCAAAGAAAAGGAAACCTTATCTGTAGCTTTTAATGACTCAACACTAAGTGTTGTTGTTTACTGTAAAACATAAAAGTGTCGACACCGTCTGGCTGTTTCAATCAACACTGTCTGGCTAATCTATCTCAATAGACATCACCAGTCTCATTAAAAAAAAAAGGTCACGTCAAAAGAATTTGTCTAATTACACATAATTCTAGAATCATGAGTTCACAACTATTTCAGAGGCGTCATTCAGAGGGCAGTGAAGGATTGGGGAGAGAGAGACAGAGAATGTGGTGAATGCAATGAATCAGATTAAATATTTTTATAAAAATAAATAAATGTTTATGATTCTCAAAATTTAGAGTAAGTTAATTAATTCATTAATTATTTAACGAAAGGATAGAAATAGTATACTGATTACTTACCTCGTTTCTCTCAGATGGCCAGTGCTGCTAATTATTTTTAACCCAGTCCACACAAACTCTTTCAGAAACCCGCCAAAACCAGCCAAATCCATTCAGAAACCGCCAAACTCATTCAGAAATCCGCCAAAACCACCCAAAACTCATTCCATTTCAGAATTCCGCCAAATAAGTAAAATTAAAAAAAAAAAAAAATAAACGTTGAAAACGAAAATAATCCGCCAAATGTTGTGGTAAAGGTCTCTCCCAAACAATTTCCCTACCTTCTATCAAATTCTACCCGCCATGACGCCCTTCACCTTTACTCACCCCTGACGGTCGTATTGAGCATTGTACGTCTGCTAGAGCGACCACCGAAAGGATTCACCGTTCAGGCATGACGATCCTAAGGGACGGGTGGCCGAGCAATGTGTAGAAAACTCGACTGACGTTCTGAGAGTCGTGGGTTCAGTCCTCGGTAAGAACCAAGGAAAAAATTTTTTTTTTGTTATCAGGTCCAGGTGAAAGCTGGTCAAATGTCTTTCAAGTCCACCCAGCTTCTAATGGGTACCTGACTTTAAGTTGGGGAAGTAAAGACGGCTGAGCGTTGTGCTCACCGCACAACCCCCGTGTATGCCGAGGTCTGGTAAACATGAATTTTATTTACACTTCATCTGCCCCCCGATAGCCCGTTAAGATATTTGTAAATAATACTTTGTTTCGTCACTACAATGCTGTTATCAATATCTGTCACGTTAATTTTGTACTTGGAGAGGCAACCAAAGAATTATTTTTGTAACGAACATCATATCTAATTAGCTCCCTTGTTACAATGATGTTTTATAGTGTGTATTATGTAACTTACGAAACTCGCATATATATATATATGTGTGTGTGTGTGTGTGTGTGTATGTTTGTGAATGTGTGTGTGAAGGTATGTGTGTAAATTTGTTAATCTGTATAACGACATTTTTTTTTAATTTCAAATAATCAACTTCATTTTTCATCCCTGCCACAAATCCTAATAAACCTACCCCTCCCACACACACTTACCATTTCTTAGAATCAAGCTACATTCGTACGGTGTTTATTCACTTATCACCTAACGCATTTTTTTCCCTCTTGATTTTGTACAACCACTTCCCCCCCCTCCCCACGTCCCATCTCCACCTTCTCTTTCCCCAGCCGCTTTTTGTTTGTCATATTTTAACAATTACCCCTACCCCCTGCGCGCCCCCCCGGCCCCAGCGGTCCCTCTAAAGGGGCTAAGTAATGTGTACTTTATTAAGAGACACGGCCATACACCCTAGACGAGGTTTATGACGTCCTTAGTGGGTGACTCTTAAGTTGGCCAAATGTAAATGTTATTTAAAAGAAAATAAGAACAATAACAAAAAGGAACAAGATATTTGGAACATGATCACACTTTAATCTGTTGTAATATTTTTTTTTAAAGTAAACATAACTATTAATACGTAGCCGGCCTTTTTTTTTATTGCTGGGTATACACAGACAGATTGGTTAATATCACGTAAGAGCCAGACAAGTTATAGTGCAGTGTCTATCTGGACGGATCCAGTTTAGTGGACATGTATTATATTATTTATACGGCGTCTTCAGTGGCCGTTCTCTCAGCCTCTTCTGCATTAGGTTTGATATCGTCTGCTACGTGTTTCTGCCGAAGGATCAGTTCGTCGGCCCCTTTGTCCAGCAGAAGGAATAGGCCCACTGCAAACTCGCTAACGGCCCCGGCCCAGCCTACAATATAGGCCCAGCCAAAGCTGAAATGGAAGTACAAATATATATATATATATATATATATATATATATATATATATATATATATACACTGTTCTCTCTCTCTCTCTCTCTCTCTCTCTCTCACACCGTTCTCTCTCTCACACACACACACCGTTCTTAACTCCCACACACATACATCGTTCTCTCTCACCCACACACACACGGTTCTCTCTCACACACACACACACCGTTCTCTCTCTCTCTCTCACACACGCACACCGTTCTCTCTCTCTCTCTCTCAAACACCGATCTCTAACTCTCTCACACACACCGTTCTCTAACTCTCTCACACACACACCGTTCTCTCTCTCTCTCTCTCACACACCGTTCTATCTCTCTCTCTCTCTCACACATTGTTCTCTTTCTCTCACACACACGCACACACACACCGTTCTCTCTCAATCACACATACAGTTCTCTAACTCTCACACACATACACCGTTCTCTCTCACGCACACACACACCGTTCTCTAACTCTCACACACATACACCGTTCTCTCACCAATACACACCGTTCTCTCTCTCTCACACACACACCGTTCTCTCACCCACACACACCGTTCTCTCTCTCTCCCACACACACCGTTCTCTCACCCACACACACCGTTCTCTCTCTCTTACACACACCGTTCTCTAACTCTCACACACACACACATTTCTCTCTCTCACGCACACACACACCGTTCTCTAACTCTCACACACATACACCGTTCTCTCTCACGCACACACACACCGTTCTCGAACTCTCTCACACACATATCGTTCTCTCACCCCCACACAGTATCGTGACAGAAAGAAAAAAAAATGATAAAAGTAAGAATAGTAATCGAATAATTCCTTCATTAAAGTTGTTATCAACATTTTGACGACTCAGTCTAAGTCGGTCTGAGACCCCCCCCCCCCCCACCCAAGTGAGATCACAAACCACACTTTGAGAATTACTGTTTTAGAAATTAGACACGATAAAAACAGAGTATTTAAGACTAACCGTTTTCTAATATATATATATATATATATATATATATATATATATATATATATATATATACTATTGCAAGTACCCGGCTTTGCCCGGGTTTAAAATAAGGTTTTCTGTTTACCTTTGGTTTTCTCCCTCCCCCCTCCCTCTCCCTCTTTACCCCTCTCTCCCTTTCTCTTTCCCTCCCTCTCCTTCCCTCTCTAACTCTCCCATCTCCCTCTCTCTCCCTATATCCCTCCCACCTTCTCTCACCACCGTCCCCCCTCTCTCCACCTTCCTCCCTTCCTCCTCCCCCCTCTCTCCTTCCCTCCTTTCTCCCTCCCCCCCTCTCCCGTCTTTCTCTCTTCCCCTCTTCCTCTCTCTCCCTCCCTTTCTCCCTCCCTCCCCCTCTCTCCTATTCCCTCCCTCCCTCTCTCCCATCTCTCTCTCCCGATTCATCACTCCCTCATCCCCTCTCTCTCCCACCCTGCCTCCTCACTCTTTCTCTCTCTCCCTCTCTCCCACCCTGCCTCCTCACTCTTTCTCTCTCTCCCTCTCTCCCACCCTCTCTTTCCCTCCCTCCCCTCTATCTCCCTCCCTACCCCCTCTCTCCTTCCCTTCTTTTCTCTCTCCCTCCCCCTGCTCCCTCTCACATCCCTCTCCCCCTGCTCACTCTCCCATCTCCCTCTCTCCCCCTCCTTCTCCCCCCGTCCACCCCCTCCCTCCCTCTCTCCCCTCCCTCCCTCCTACCCTCCTTTCCTTTCTTCCCCCTGCCCCCTCTCTCTCTCTTTATCTCTCTCTCTCCCTCCCTCCCTCCCTCCCACTCTCTCTCTCTCTCTCTCTATATATATATATATATATATCTCCCTCCCTATCCCCTCTCTCCCTCTCTCTCTTTATCTCTCCCTCCCTCCCTCCCACTCTCTCTCTCTCTCTCTCTCTCTCTCTATATATATATATATATATATATATATATATATATATATATATATATATACTTATTATTATAGCTTCACACTTCTTCTAAAATCCTTCTTCCTCAAACTGTACACATCAGAGAGCATGAAAAAACATCAACAATTCTTTGCATCACAAAGGCACAATACAGCACCAGCGCGCAAGTTCTATTCGATCATCGGGAAATGACGTCACAGAGGAATTTTATTTATGGCGCCGTTGAGATTTCTTTAATATAGCAAAATACTAAGATAAAAAAATTAATTACAATTAAACTACCCATCGAGATAAAACGAAACCAGTCCTATAACCTTCCCCATGTAATTATGTGTATGTGTAACAAATTTCACGTTATTTGTTTGTCTGGATCTTGAGTTATAAGGTAACAGACAGATAGACAGACAGACAACAAATGCGTCTTATAAGTATAAATACTGTCTGTCTGTCTGCCCCCCCCCCCAAACAACATTAGAACGGCCCTGATCAAGAGTTGTTGAAAAAACAAAGTCACAAAATGGCGGAGTGGTCAACAGCTGTCTGCCCCCCCTTCCCCCAACTTAATGCTCTCAATCACCTAAAGGGTCAGTGAACGGCTACATCCGTAACCCCACACGCAGAAGGGCGCGTGTTGTGTGAGAAAACCCTAAGCCTTAGGGACCTGCGACTGAGGATGGTAAGTAATTGGACGAAATGGGGGCCCCGAAAAAAATTAATAGCTATAGGACCGGTTTATTTAATCAAGCTATTCCTTATAACGTTTAAAAAACAAATTTCGGTACACTCTAAAGATGAAGCTGACCCCTGACCCCTGTAGCCTTTTGAAACCTCCCTCTCCTACTTCCACTTAACCTTTAACAGGGGGGAGAGAGAGGAAAGGAGGGTAGGAGGGAGGGCGGGAGGGGGAGAGAGGAGGGAGGGGGTGGACAGGGGGGAGAAAAGGAGGGGGAGAGAGGGAGATGGGAGAGGGAGTAGGGGAGAGGGAGCAGGGGGAGAGGGAGCAGGGGGAGAGGCAGAGAGAAAGGAAGGGAGGGAGAGAGGGGGTAGGGAGGGAGAGAGAGGGGAGGGAGGGAGAGAGGGAGGGAGAGAGATAAAAAGTGAGGGGGGCAGGGAGGGAGAGAGAGGGAATGAGGGAGGGAGCAAGGGGGAGAGAGGGGGAGGGAGAGAGGTGGAAAGGGGAGGGAGGGAGAAAGGAGGGAGAGAGGGGTTAGGGAGGGAGAGAGAGGGGAGGGAAGGAGAGAGGGAGAGGATGGGAGAAATGGGAGGAAGAGATAAAGAGAAAGAGGGGGCAGGGAGGGAGAGAGAGGAAAGGAGGAGGGAGGAGGATGGACGGGGGAGAGAGGGAGAGAGGGGAGATGGGAGAGGGACGGAGAGAGATTTGAGAGAAGGAGGAAGGGAGAAAGGGAGGGGGGGGGAGGGAGGGAGAGAGAGAGAGAGGAAGGGAGAGAGTGGGTAGGGAGAAAACAGAAGGTAAACAGAAAACCTTATTTTAAACCCGGGCAAAGCCGGGTACTTGCAACTAGTATTTATATATATATATATATATATATATATATATATATATATATATATATATATATATATATGTATGTAAATCATTGTTGCAATGCTCGCGCGTGTACCACTGCTTTGGCCTAAATGCACGCGGTTGTCACGTGCTAGCATAGATCTTGATCGACATGGTGTATTATTGATGCAAGGGAAGTAACCCATTTGTTAGCGCCGTTTGTCACAGTAAAACACGGTTATATCCTTTAATTAGTTATGAGTATTTTTTTTTACTCAAATTTGTTAAAATTAAATTTAAAAAAAAATAAATAATTAATTGCCGAAATTATGTTTTGAATCATGCTTTGTCATGGAGCAAGAACATGTATGCACAATTTCAAGCAAATCTATCACTTTTTTAAAAAGTGTCTCTAAAAATCGCTTACAAAATTGTTCCCAAAACAAACAATTAAAAAATTAAATATGGAAAGAAAGAAACAGAATTTTTGATTTAAGAAAAACTGTTATAATAGACAAAAACTGTGAACATTATTCTGACATAACATGATAAGTATCGAACATTCTAAATCGTCTACCAGTTTACCTCCAGTGCCCTTCGATACTTGAAGACATTTCATTTAGAAACTTGATCGGGAAAATCACCAGAGATATCAGTTCGAAGGCCACTGAAAAAGAAATAACAAAAGAGGTCAACATGAAGGGTTGTAATACATGGGCGGAATTAACGGGGTGCGCACCGGGTGGGTCCCCTGAGAGGCCCCTCAATATATAAAAAAATTCTACTACTTCTAATTAAAATTGTGATATCTAAGTCTATATATAGAGGGGGGGGGCATTTTTTTTCAGAGCCGTAGCTAGCTATCGTCACACCCTGTGCGAGCTACATTTCGCGTCCCCTCCCCCCCCCCCGCCCTTAATTCGTTGCTGATAAAACCTGTCGCTTTTACGTTTTTGTATATGTAATGCTAAAAGACGTTACATTAAATTTAGTACGTAAGAAGCGAAACGATACAGTTGATTTCTTCAAGAGAAAACAATGAGCTCTCTGTTGATATTACCACCACCCTGCTCGGGGTACAGGTCGCCACCCTGCTGGGGGTACAGGTCACCATCCTGCTGGGGGTACTGGTCGCCACCCTGCTGGGGGTAAAGGTCGCCATCCTTCTGGGGGTACATGGTCCCTCTGCTACTTTTACAAAAAAAAATAAACGAACAAACATCGAAATCTATAACTGGTATAAAATATCGTAAACTTGTATTTATGAAAATAGAATTAATGATAAATGATATGCTTAATTCTATTGTATGGTATAGTCCAGGGGTCGGCAAACTTATCAGCCAAAGAGCCAAATATGAACATTACAACAATTTTAAAAAAATTGGGAGCCAAATCTGCTTGTTTAGTAAACTTTTATTACACTAAATAAGTAATACACTAAATAAAACTAAATGTCAGAGCCGCACTTAAGGAGCCAAAGAGCCACATGTGGCTATGGAGCCCCACTTTGCCGACTACTGGTATAGTTCATGGAAACATTTGATAACAAAATCAACCGGACACCTGAAATCAACCTTGGATTATTTGTAAGTTATCTCTACTCTTTCTCCTTTACTAGCCCATAAGCGAAATTAGCAGAATTTAGGGGTGAGTTTTTGGCCTAAGGGTGAATGTTGGAGCCTTGGGTGAGTGACGGAGCCTTAGGTGAGTGTCGGGCCTAAGTGTGAGTGTCAGGCCTAAAGGTGAGTGTCGGGCCTAAGGGTGAGTGTCGGGGCCTTGGGTGAGTGTCGGGCCTAAGGGTGAGTGTCGGGCCTAAGGGTGAGTGTCGGGGCCTTGGGTGAGTGTCGGGGCCTTGGGTGAGTGTCGGGCTTAAGGGTGAGTGTCGGGCCTATGGGTGTGTCGGGGCCTTGGGTGAGTGTCGGGACTTTGGGTGAGTGTCGGGGCCTTGGGTGAGTGTCGGGCCTAAGGGTGAGTGTCGGGCCTATGGGTGAGTGTCGGGGCCTTGGGTGAGTGTCGGGGCTTTGGGTGAGTGTCGTACCTGCAGCAAAGAATATGATGAGCCCGATCCAATACAGTTTGTATTTGATGCGGAAGTTTGACGTCTTGAGGCCGACAGACGTTACAACAATGGCCGCCAAACACACGATGAGAGCAATGATGCACAGGGCCTGTCAGATGGTAACCCAGTCTGAAGTTATTTAAATATAAATATATATAAAGATGGATAGATAGACAGACAGACAGACAGACAGAAAGACAGACAGACAGACAGACAGACAGACAGATAGATAGATAGATAGATTAGACAGACAGACAGACAGATAGATAGATAGATAGATAGATAGATAGATAGATAGATAGATAGATAGATAGATAGACAGACAGACAGACAGACAGACAGACAGACAGATAGATAGATAGATAGATAGATAGATAGATAGATAGATAGATAGATAGATAGATAGATAGATAGATAGATAGATAGATAGATAGATAGATAGATAGATAGATAGATAGATAGATAGATAGATAGATAGATAGATAGATTAGACAGACAGACAGACAGATAGATAGATAGATAGATAGATAGATAGATAGATAGATAGATAGATAGATAGATAGATAGATAGATAGATAGATAGATAGATAGATAGATAGATAGATAGATAGATAGATAGATAGATAGATAGATAGATAGATTAGACAGACAGACAGACAGACAGACAGACAGACAGACAGACAGATAGATAGATAGATAGATAGATAGATAGATAGATAGATAGATAGATAGATAGATAGATAGATAGATAGATAGATAGATAGATAGATAGATAGATAGATAGATAGATAGATAGATAGATAGATAGATAGATAGATAGATAGATAGATAGATAGATAGATAGATAGATAGATAGATAGATAGATAGATAGATAGATAGATAGATAGATAGAAAGATAGACAGATATTTTTTTTGTAAATGCAACGAGTTATAATCTCATAATAAATAACTATTTTTATCTATTTACAATTTTCCAATTTATCATTTACAGATTTAATTCATAATATTTTATTTGACGGTATACTTTCAGACATGTTGGTGATACTATTATCTGTATTACTACATTAATACATGACTTTGGCTTAACGACTACCACATTTCTCACGTATCATTCAATCTGTTCCATTAGCTACCAAAGATTAATCCAGTAGCTCTCAAGCTGTTTCCAAAATTGTATGCATGTAGAATATGGGAGCTTATCAACATGCAGAATAATCGCTATTTGCGAATATGTAACATCCACTTTTCAGTTTTCTCGGTTTGCTGGACAGCTTGTATTATTATTAAAAAAAATTACTCATGCTAAATTTATTTTAAAAACTTCAAGAACCACTGTAATAAATCTTTGGTCTACTAACTATTTTCTTTTCTAAGAAATTGCTATCAATGGAAAAGGATGTGCAAAGTGTACTGCATAGCCTATGTATGTAACATCGTCACACATGCAACTGCCACGCTTAGATGTAACTATCAAAAACTAGAATCTATACAAACTAGTGGAACGAAAAAAAATTAGCCAGCGGTTGTGCACATGAGGAGGTAGGGGAAACCTAAAGGAAAAACGTGTCATAAATTACAGGGGAAATAAAACGTGTTTTGATCTAAATGACTTGAAATGCTAAATGCATTTATCTAAAATCTAAATGAAAAATGTCCACTTCAAACAAAACAGTCATGAAAGAGAAATTAAACTCAATAAATCGGTTGAAATTATCAGTATTTTATATACATATACTTTTCGTTCATTTATATTTTTTTTGTATACTTACATAAATATATATATATATATATATATATATATATATATATATATATATATATATATATATATATATATATATATATATATTTGAATTGATTTTTTCTTAGAGTCTTTACAGTAAAACAATGTTTACCAAACACTGTTCTCCGCATTACTATTAGATCAGCAGGGCATTATACAAAATTATAAATTGCACTTAATAGCGAATTGGTTAAAATAGAATGTGCGTTACAATAATTATTTAATATCTTTAGGATACATAAAAAGAAAAATTGTATGCATTAATTTATTCTTTCGAACTTTCAGAGTGAAGAACTTGTATAAATATGATATTTATAAAATGTCGCAAAAAAAAAAATGGGCAAACTACAGCTAGCATACGTATCTACCATTTGTCATAGAAAACCAAGCAGTTGTATTTTTTTTTTAACCATTGCGTGATAACTTCCCCAAAGCCTAAAAACGGTGGGGTGGGGGGGGGGCAATGCTGGCACATAAAGGCGCACGACGAGCATTAATATATATACATGTATATAAAAAAAGCTCCTCACCTCCCACCACTGCACAATGTACTAAACGGGATTAACCGATTATATTTAAAGACATTTAAATTAACGATTCACACGTAAAGACAGTTTTTTTTTTAAAGCGAAGTATCTAGTTATAGAACTTGTTTGAGCTTCTGTTTAAATAATGTAAACAAAAAACAACAAATATTGAACTATCACTAAACATTAGCTAATTGAGTCCTAATGTTTAACAAAAGAAAAATGGTTTCTGTACAGTAAGACCAGCCTACAACATTATTTTCCACTGTGCTGTGATACTTGATAAAATAAAGTGTTAGTGTGCACACGATGGCTCATTCGCTTCGCAGCTTTTTTGTTAAGCATTGCGACGGGTTATTGTATAAGAAACGTTACAATTTAGATGTTGCCAAACCCCAAAAGGGGAGCTCCCACAGCGAACGCTTGCTCGTCGCGTTGTCCTTATGCCAGTTTGCGCCCCACCTCCCCCCCCCCCAAGGCCCGAAACATGCCTTTAAAAAAAATAAACTACTGTGGGCCGTTAGTGTGTCTTGAACAATGCTTCAAAGGAATGAACTATGAGGTCGGTGGGATGATGAATACAAGTCGAATACATCAACAACAACAAATGAATGAATACGAAAACTGTTATTGGCATTGCGATTTAATTCAATTTACATGTTTCACCAAGTTACGCGGGGTTTTTGAATGTAACTGCTTTTTTTTTAACACTTCTATAGATAAAGGAACAGCGATCTATCAGTCCTGGCCTAGGCCTTATTCGACCTCTGACAGCCCCCCCCCCCGACGATAAATGAAAAAAATCAGGGGGTCATCTCCACCTGGTGCCAGGTCGTTTTTTATAGAGGACGTTGGGATCTGGGCCCCCTAGCTAATATTGGGGTGGCCCTGCATTGGCCCTGATAGCCTGTATGCAATTATTCCCCCTTCCCCCCACACACACACTATCCAACCCCAATTTTAATTTTTTTTTTAATTGACTTGCACTTTTAATCCCACCGACCGTGTAGGCTAATGATCGCATGATTGTATGATTGTATGATTGAAATCAGATAATTGTTCTCTTACTGGTAGAGTTTATGTCAGCATGACCTGTAGAATAAAACACAATCGTAACAAACAAACAAAAAAACTAATTATAAATTGTCTCGTTTTTTTTATGTATAAAGTATGTTTTTTTTTTTAAAAAAAAAAGTCATAACTAGATTTTAAAGTTTTACTTATTTTTATTTTTTTTAAACTCCCCCCCCCCTTCCCCCACTTTTTTTTTTCAAGTGGGTCACGACAAAAGGAGCATAAATAAAGAAAGAAAGGACGAAAGTAAGAAAGGAAGGAAAGAAAGAGGTGTGAAAGAAAGAAAAAAAGAAAGAAAGAAAGGAGGAAAATAATAAAGAAAGGTAGAGAAAGAAATGAATAAAGAAAGGATGAGAGAGAAAGGAATAAAGAAAAGAAGGAAGGAAGGAAGGAAGGAATAAAGAAAGGTAGAGAAAGAAAGGAATAAAGAAAGGAAGAGAAAGAAAGGAATAAAGAAAGGATGAGAGAGAAAGGAATAAAGAAAGGTAGAGAAAGAAAGGAATAAAGAAAGGAAGGAAGGAAGGAATAAAGAAAGGTAGAGAAAGAAAAGAATAAAGAAAGGAAGGGAAAGAAAGGAATAAAGAAAGGATGAGAAAGAAAGGAATAAAGAAAGGTAGAGAAAGAAAGGAATAAAGAAAGGATGAGAAAGAAAGGAATAAAGAAAGGTAGAGAAAGAAAGGAATAAAGAAAGGAAGAGAAAGAAAGGAATAAAGAAAGGATGAGAAATAAAGGAATAAAGAAAGGTAGAGAAAGAAAGGAATAAAGAAAGGAAGGAAGGAAGGAATAAAGAAAGGTAGAGAAAGAAAAGAAAAAAGAAAGGAAGGGAAAGAGAGGAATAAAGAAAGGATGAGAAAGAAAGGAATAAAGAAAGGAATAATAAAAGAAAGGATGGAAAAAGAAAGAAGGAAGGAAGAAAGAAGGAAATGAAGAGAGGGAGAATGAAAAGAAAGAAGGGAGGAAGGAAAGAAGGAAGAATTGAATGAATGAAGACAGAAAGAATGAAAGAATGAATTAAAGAAAGGACGAATAAAATAAAGGAAAGAAAGAATCGAAATAGAAAAAACTAAAAGATGAAATAAAAAAGAAGGAAAGAAAAGATGGAAGGAAGAATAAAAGAAAGAAAAGGTCAAATGGAAGAGACAATTAAACAAAACCCCAAACCAATAAATACAACTAAAATTATAAATATAAATTATAAACATAAATTATAACAATAAATTATAAATATAAATTATAAATATTTATAAACACAAATGAACGTGAGGAAAAAAAGTCCACAAATTAGTGGTTGTTCAACTGTCAATCAAGAGGGGAGGACATAGCCTTAAATACATAATCGTCTAACCCTCAGGATTGTCTCCCTCAGGTAGTTTTCATATCGTGCGTGTATGCGATGTAACACTGTGTCTCCCTCGCAGGTAGTTTTCATATCGTGCGGTGTATACCTAAATGATTGTCGTGACTCTGATTGCTGTCTACAATGAAATGATTGTCATGTCTCTGCTGCCTACTACGTTATGTCTGTCTGTCTGTCTGTCTGTCTGTTCCCTTATAACTCAAGATCCAGACAAACAAATAACGTGAAATTTGTTACACATACACATAATTACATGGGGAAGGTTATAGGACAGGTTTCGTTTCATATCGATGGGTAGTTTAATTGTTATTAATTTTTTTTTATTTTAGTATTTTACTATATTAAAGTAATTTCGACGGCGCCATAAATAAAATTCCTCTGTGACGTCATTTCCCTATGATCGAATAGAACTTGCGCGCTGGTGCTGTATTGTGCCTTTGTGATGCAAAGAATTGTTGATGTTTTTTCATGCTCTCTGATGTGTACAGTTTGAGGAAGGTAAAGGAATGAAGAAAGATTTTAGAAGAAGTGTGAAGCCATAATAATAAGTATATATATATATATATATATATATATATATATATATATATATATTAGGGCTGCTGATTAAACTGCGTTAATTTGCAATTAACGCGTCAGAAAAAAAATGCGATTAAAATTTTTAACGCAATACCTAAATGCGTTAATTTGACCAAAATGCTGAAAGTTCACCAAATCGATAAATAACGTGGGACAGGGAGGGAGAGAGAGGGAATGAGGGAATGAGGGAGGGAGGAAGGGGGAGAGAGGAGGAGGGAGAGAGAGGTGGAAAGGGGAGGAAGGGAGAAAGGAGGGAGAGAGGGTGGGAGAGAGGAAGGGGGTAGGGAGGGAGAGAGGGGAGGGAGGGAGAGAGAGAGGGTGGGAGAGAGGGAGGGAGAGAGAGATAAAGAGTGAGGGGGGGCAGGGAGGGAGAGAGGGAATGAGGGAGGGAGGAAGAGGGAGAGAGGTGAAGAGGGAGAGAGGATGAGAGAAATGGGAGGAAGAGATAAAGAGAGAGAGGGGGCAGGGAGGGAGAGAGGGAAGGAGGAAGGGGAGAGAGGGAGGGAGGGGGATGGACAGGGGGGAGAGAACGAAGGGGAGAGGGGAGATGGGAGAGGGAGGGTGGGAGAGAGATGGAAGAGAGAGCGAGAGAGAGGGAGGGAGAAGGAGGGAGGGAGAAAGGGAGGAAGGGAAAGGGAGAGAGAGGGAGGGAGGGAGAGAGAGGAAGGGAGAGAAGGGTAGGGAGAAAACAGAAGGTAAACAGAAAACCTTATTTTAAACCCGGGCAAAGCCGGGTACTTGCAACTAGTATATATATATATTTGTACGCACCGGTACGGCTAACGGCACCTTTTTCAATGTGGGGAAAAATTAGTACTTTTCTTTTATTTAAACGTTTATTATTATTAATTTATTTTATTACTAATTTGTTAAAATTAAACTATTTAAAAATTGTGCGCAATAAGAATTAAAATATAAAATGCGAATCTGCGAACTGGCAGTTAAAATTTAGTCAATCCATCGAGTACCGGCACAATTATTTTTTTTTTACAAAAAAAAAAGCAATGTGTGTGTGTGTGTGTATATATATATATATATATATATATATATATATATATGTATATATATATATTCCTTTTTCGGACTTTGGGGGACAGGCTCAGATTTGATACCATCGGGGGACATTTTTGAAAATGCTCTAAAATATTAATATCCTATCAATGATAAGTTTTGAAAGACTTTTTATAACGTATTTGATGTCTACTTTACGATAATAGTTTCAATTTTAAAAAATAGTTGGTATTAAAAGATATACGTTTTTAGTGCCACTCGGGGGACACGCCTTCAAACGCACTTTGGAGCACACGCCAGATAATTGGTCTCTCGGGGGACACGTTGTTCAACGTCGTTTAACTCAGTTATTTTGATATATTTTGTTAACTTTTTTCCCTAGACAGATTCATTGACATTCAAGCAATTATTTAAATATTGTTTTTAATTAAAAAAACTTAATTTAATATTAGTTTTAATCATTTTTGTTACTAATTGTACACTTTGTTTTAAGTATCGGCCTACTTTTATTCTATTGTTGAATTTTTTTTTACTTTCAAGGAACGTTAAATAAGAACATTATTTATATAACATAAAAAACCAAAGAAATTAAGTTTGAAACACTTTTTAATGACTTTTTGTTAATCTAATATATTTGCGACTTTGGGGGACACATATATGTCCCCTGACTGACGTCTCACGTCTTATCGTCCATTGGGCGACATATACGATTTGCGTAATGCGAAATATCACTTATATTCGTGGCGTAGGCTACGAGTGTGGACAGATAACTTTATTAAAAACCATATTAAGTAATTTATATCCCTACATACATTACGCAACATCTATATCATATAATGTTTAGCTACATGAATTATTAAGACCTTACACTATAACTTATAATGTAATTGCAGTGACGGTTGTTAATAATAATTTCACGTCAGCACATTATACAGACTTCTTTAGCTATACTGTATGGTCCTATTCGTCTATATTGTATTAATAGAAACTTGCATACTTCAATGTATACACCCATTTGACCATCAAGGATTTGTTTACTTACGATTGACCTAAAATGACTTTGAACTTTGGAATCCGTATTTAGCATTGGTTAATGATTCAATGAATTTATATAAGAAAGGCTCTATTGTTATGACATCTTATTTTAGTAAACTATCAAAGGAAAAGTTGCAAGTTGAATTAATTGGGATGGAGCGAGAAACGCTGATAAGTTTGAATTACATTTTTCCAGATGCCCCTCCCATGGCTCCTCCCCCAACTGTCGAGATAGTTTATCTCAAAATACTTGTAGTGGCTAGAGCCCAAGGAAAGTGTCCAGATTGTCCAATCAATTACTTGGTATCAAGTCTACACAATGTGTGGAGAGTTTACATGTCAACACATTTCATAACTTTTACGCTTAAAAATAAAAACTTTTAAAAACAAAAAAATTATAAACAAAATCACAAAGGTGAGGGTTTGTAGCATACTCATTTATTTGCAAAAAAAATATAATATGGAAATAAATTAATGTTTTTTAATAATAAAATGAGTCTAGCCTAAAAAGAAATGTATTTTATTATAGTTTCTTTTTATTCCAATAGTCTTCTTAATTTTTGGCGCTCGTAGAATACTTTTGATTTAATGGTTTGTATTTTTCTGCACTTCTGGTACCTCTAAAAGTATCTTATGTGTTCTTAAAAACCCATGAATTTCCTTTTTCCTGAAAAATAAAACACATTTTTTAAGATACTGCAAACAATTATATTAAACCTTTTTCTTTGTGACAAAATTTAACAATTTAAATTATGTTAAAAGTTAGTATTTACTAAAAAAAATGTAAGTGTGTTTTAGTATATTGAGTTCTCGTTAGGTTGGGGGTTTGGGTAACTTAATAATGCATACTTATAAAAAGTCTAAAATATTTTAAGTTAAACAGATCTCCAATCCACGACATTCAGTCGAATAGTCAAGTGTGTACAGGCCCGTAGCGTGCGAGGGGGGTCTGGGGGGCCGGCCTCTCCCTCTGCGTTTTAACTGGCCCCCTCTGCTTGTTTGCTCTACTTAGTAACACTTATTTCCTGCCACACCTGCTATTGTCCTGACCCCTGCTGTGGAATGCCTGGCCCCTGCTGTAGAATTTTCACCCTACCCGGCTACAGTGAACCTTTTGCACCTGGTAGATTTATACAAATATAGCTTTGAAAATAGTTCATACTATTTGTGATTCTTCTTCTTTCCGGTTTACAACAAATATGTAGAGCAGTTATAGATTTGAAGCTTTAAATGTGAATATACATTATCCCTATTGTGATTTTAAAAATAATTTAATTACTCATAGTTCACAAATTTCAGCTACAATGTGTATATAAAAACTGACCTTTTTTTTCTTTTCCATTCCTTTTTTCTTGTTGTAAACACTGCTGAATAGGGCTGCCAATGATTGCCTCAAACCTGTCTGTTAATATATTCATGAAAGAGATTATTAAGATGTTATGCAAATTGGAATAAATTCTAAAAGGTTTAAAATAAACAGTTAGAAACTAGTTTAAACTCACTTGTAAGATATTTGTTTGTATCGACCATCAAATGGCAGTTTTCAAGCTCACTATTTGTTATTTCAGTAGCCGCTAATGTATTTTTCGACAGTTCATTATTTGCTTATTCAATAGTACTATCTGTAGAGAGTAAAAACTGGATTATTGAACACCTTTTGATAATATATAAAATAATTAATTTTCATTATAAAAGTAAAATGTCATTAAATGCAAAAACTATACACTAAAATGTATACATTAAAATGTCTAACTTACCTTAAGAAACCAGTTATTAGCCTGTATCTAACTTATGTAAGCATCCACCTACGTGAATAATTTGCTGCGTGGCAAGTGGAGTCTGATAAACCTGTTTGTTGATGTCCTCACTGTGGCACATGTGTGAAAAAAATACTGCCCCTTTCAATTTGGACATCAATTTGAGCATCTAGTGCCGATGTCCTATGTCTGAATTTATCTGCAATTAAAGGAGATGTGGTCTTTTTAATTTGAAAAAAAAAAAAAAACTTTGATGGAAAAAAAAATATACAGTGTTTATGTTTAAACCTTTTCCTTACATTTTGATGTGTCTTCCTCTGGCTGCGTTATAACGTCTTCCTCTGGCTGATTTATGTGTGTATCTGTCTTGGATTTATCTCCCAATAGAGTTACATCTACTTGTTGCGTATTACACATATCAGATCTTTTGGTTTGCTGAACATTAACGTTTCTTGCCTTTGTATAGATAAAAGCTTCTTTGATAAACTATTTTCAGGGAAACCTGGAACATGCAAAATTATATTTTTTGTCAGATATTTAGTGTATTTCAAAATTTAAAAGTAATAAAATTACACACAGGTTTAGGACATAATATAATTTTCCATAAACAAAACAAACCTTTCAAGAGGTCTTTAAGTTCCACCGTTTGATTCATTAAAGCAGCCTCAACCATTCTTTTCTCATGACTGACAGGTAGACATTATATAGCACCTATTTTGATGTAAAGATATTTCAATATAACAAAAAGCTTAAATGGATTTCTAAAATATATGTTAAGTATGGCACAGTGGCGTCACTAGAGGCATTATGGGGAGGGGGGGTTGACACAAAATAAACAGTTCTAAACTTCATAGAAGAAAAAACTCGTCAAATTTATAACAGTGCAGAGCAGTATCACATGGTGCCACCATGCAGAGCAGTATCTCATGGTGCCACCATGCAGAGCAGTATCACATGGTGCCACCATGCAGAGCAGTAGCACATGGTGCCACCATGCAGAGCAGCAGCACAGGGTGCCACCATGCAGATTGTAAATACATCTGAAAGCTGTTTCGAACAATCCTGAGTATTTTGCGAACGTTCTAAAAAAGGACGCATGTAGTCACAGGGTCTCACAGTTTAATGAAAGTAATACATTTTTTTCTAAAATACAGTCAGTAATACTACCGTTTGTATCACTTTAAGTATTTTAAAATATATTCTCTAAGGTCTAGTGCAGGAAAATTCGTTCGAAATATGTACCATTGCTCATGGTGGAAGTCTTTGGGGGGTGGGGGGGGGGAAACAACCTGAATTTTTTGCACCGGGTGACACCAAACCATAGTGACGCCACTGGTATGGCACAGCATTTAATAAATACAAATCTGAAAATCCAAACAGTAGATATTATACAGAAACATAAGATACAATACAGCAATAGTTGGTACAAGATACAATACTGCACAGCAACAGTAGATAAAAATACAGTAACAGTAAATAAAATATGGCAACATAAGTTACTTTACAGGTTAAGTTGATAAAATAATTCACCAATAGGTATACAAGACAATACAGAAACAGTATATACTTTAGAGCAAATATACTATACAGCAACATAAGAAACAATACAGCGAAAATAAATACAATACAGCAGCAGTAAATACAATATAGCAAAAGTAGATACAAAACATCAACATTAGATACATAACGGAAACCGAAGGTACAATATAGCAGCAATACATACAATACAGCAACATTATGTACAAGATACAATACAGAAACTGTAGATACAAAAAATACAGCAACAATAGATATATTACAGAATAGTAGATACGATACAGCAACAGTTGATACCATACAACAACAATATTATAGACAAAATATAGAAACAATACAGCGACAATGGATATAATACGATTACAGTAGATACACTACATCAACAGTAGACACCATATTGCAACAGTAGATGAAAATACAGAAACAGTAGATACTATACAACATAATATACAACAAAGTAACAGTACAAACCAATACAACAACAGTAGATAATATACATCAGCAGTAGATATAACAGAGCAACAGTAATCAAATAATGTTATCTAGTAAGACGAATAAGACATGTAATTAAAAGAAGTGGGTAAAGAAGAAATACTTTGGAGATTAATACATGGAAGTTAACAATTGTAGAAGGACGGGGTAGGGGGGTGAGAGAAAAATTGTCTATAGGAGATTAGACAAATAAAATAAAATTAAAGAAACTTCTTTGAGGTAAAAAAGTAATGTCAAACATTCTAAGCTTAAATACATTAAAAAAGTGCACATATATATGAATGCCTACTTACCTAAAGTGTAGATTTTCTTTACTGGAAACATGAAACACTTTTTTAATCGATAAAGGCGGAAAATTGAATCACTTAGTAAGGTAGTTTCAAAATGTTCGCTTTAAAGTGTCTTTTATACTAATTTATAGTAAGCCGAATTTCCTAAACGGACAAACTGGCAACCGTTTTTTTATGGCCTAATAAGATCAAAAAGTATAACGCAAGAACGTTTCTTTCGCACAGTAGTGAAACCGTGAAATTATCACTATGTATCCAATTCTATACCCGCTTTGTTATTCGCAAAATAGAAAAACGGCGGAGGGCGGGGTGGGGGGGGGGGTAAGAGGAGGGGTTAGTGAAAGGGGTGGGGGGGGAGGTAACCAGAGGTCAGATTTGTTCTTCAACATTGGATTGAACATCACCTTAAGACTCTTAATGAGTTAACATAATCAAATTAATAGATTTACATTCATGCATAAAATCTATGGATACATTTTAACTGTTACTTTACTTTTATATTTCAAAGAGGTTTTAATAATCAGATTGCATCTAAATTAGTTTGAAAAGTTTATATCGTATTGGATATATAAATCATATTTATGTTACACTGTACTGATTTAATACGGTGGTTCCCAACCTGGGCTGCGGTTCGGTAAAAATCCATAAAAAATTTTACTGGACCGCCCAAGAAACATTAAATTAATATCCATATTAATATTGTGGTGTATTTCTTTCGAGAGGCTAGCAGGGAGCTAAGCGGCTGTAAGCAGCCGTGGCATTGTAAATTAAAACAATTTAAAATGTAAATAAGCATCGTCCTCCCTCACTTACGGACAATAATTCAATAGACACAAAATTCTAGTGAATACTATTGTTTATATTAATTGTCAATAATATTAATTAATTGAATATATTGCATATATAAAATATGAGAAAGAAAATTTTAAATAGAATGAACGAAGAAAGGAGGGGGGGGGGCTTTGAGAAAATGGTCGGGTGGGGGTGTGATGAGGTGGGAAGACAGAAATATACCATCAGAAGCTTAGTAGTGGTCGGAGTTACCACTTTTTTTTTAGATGTGGGGGAAGGGAAGACTTGGCGGACGTGGATGAACAATGAACAAAACATTAAAGAACGTGCCGACCAGTGGCGATACCCGACAGCAGTACGTCACTCACATTGCATTGCTGTCGTCTTTCCTCTCTACACGCTACGTAGGGTATACACAATAGGTTTATAAAAAAAATACTTTGGTAAATGATGGATTGTTTTTCATTAAGAAGACTATTGAGGTAAAAATTTCCTTAAACAAAAATGCCAAATTGTTACAGCAAACAACATTTATAATAAGTAACAATTACACAATTAGTGAAATCAACAATCAATATTCTTTAACACGTCGAAATGATTTATAATTGCATCGGTGGAAACATATTTCTCTTTATATATAGAACAATATCAATACTAAAAGTAAATGCTAATAAATAGTTTGTTTCTCTTTTCAAGAAGGCGATTGCAAAATACTGCACATGAGCAACAAATAGCCTAGACGCTGATCAGCTAATAACACATATTGATTCTATTACTATATATGAATGAGTTCTGTTAATATAGCACATTCTCTTCTTACACAAAATGATTCGAGCGAGGTAAACTGAAAATCGAATATCATGTTGATTTATAATACTTACTGTTTCAATTACTAAATTACTAGAGTACACAATAGATATTAAAAAGCTTATATCAGCTGACCAATAAAACATAGCAACTCCGTCACTGTATTCATTCGAATACTGTACTGTATGTTAAAAAAGAGTGTAGGACAAAACCCCCAGCGGACAAAACCCCCACGGACAAAACCCCCAGCGGACAAAACCCCCAGCGGACAAAACCCCCAGCGGACAAAACCCCCCCATAATATTGTTTTAAGCCATTTATTGCAGCTACAATTTATTTTTTTATTTTTATTAGCTTTTAATTAGTTTTACTTTCTGTGACCTGCTTAGCGGGTGGTTTGTAAATCACATAAATCATGTAAATGAATTTGAATTTAAAACCTGTTTTTGTTGATCATAAATGCTCAATATGAAACATAGCCATAGTTATTATTTTATTTAGCACCTTTTTAAATTATTATTATGTCTTAATTAATTAATTTAAAAAAATTCACAAAAAAAACTCGAGTTATAATTTAATGTTTCTTGGGCGCCCCAGAACCATACGATCCACGGACCGATGCCGATTCGCGGCCCGGGGACCATTGCCTTCCAGTGTTGCCAAATATTAATCTATTTTAAATGTCAGATTTTTAGAGTAAAAAAAAAGTTAGAATTGAACAAGCTACACTTTTTACATCCTACAGGGCAATACAGCAGCCGACTATATCAAACGGCTAATAATGTATAACAAGAATGTGATGTAAAATTTTTAAGCCTTGTTTCAAATTGTGTCTAAAAGCTAAATTTACGAGGAAAAAAGAACCCTTAATGAGATATGGAAATTAAACACTTTAAATCGAGTACGCTCAACAATTCCTCCCGAACTAAACTTACATTCTCTTATAAAGGCTAGCTGGACAAAATATCCTATCATTCTCAAACCTCCTGTTTGTTGATTCCACATCAAATCCAATACATAATTAAGAGTTTGGTGAGCACAGCAGAATAAAGGTGACTTTGCACTTCTCATGTTACTTGAATTTCTCCACACTGACACTATGTTTCTAAACTGTATTCAATTGTAGTACACCCCTAACCCTGAACTCATGAACTACCCACGTCTACGCATCTTCCAGAATTCAACTGTGACAGTATTCTTTATTGTCTAAAATTCCCCTACCTGTTAAAGTTAATGGGTTCTGTCTCCCTCTCTTTCCACCCGTCTGATATCAAATTACGTTAAACTGTCCCAACGCTTGCACTTAAGTTTACCTATGCCCTGACCTACTTTCACTTTCTATATTTTATAATAAAGATTGGGGGGGGATATTACATTTTATAATAAAAGTAATCATAAATTAATAAATAATATTTTTTTAAGTGGGTGTTTTGTCCGCTGGGTGTTTTGTCCGCTGGGGGTTATGTCCGCTGGGGGTTTTGTCCGCTGGGGGTTTTGTCCGTGGGGTTTTGTCCGTGGGGTTTTGTCCGTGGGGGTTTTGTCCGCTGGGGGTTTTGTCCGGATACCGTTAAAAAGCTAATACCAAGTTAAATTTTAAATTATAAAACTCATATATTGTATCACAATTGTGGAGTTTGGAATATTTAAATGCCCATAGCATATTTACTTATAACACTTATTGATTCTGTTACTAAATTTGATCTACATATGTGATACAAATTTTAAGAAGAAAGTTGACCGATCATAAGAAATTATGATTACAATCCCCTCAAGTCACCTAAACTTCCTAAGCGATTTATGTTTAAACTGTTCGCCTTGATCGTAAAATCACTTGAATAGGATGGGGAGATGATTCTGACAATTCTAAGATACAGTAAACCTAACATGTGGTCTAAGCCTAGCAGCCTCGTAGCGTGCAAATTCTACAGCAGGGGCCAGGCAATAGCAGGGTGGCCAGGTAATACATTTTACTAAGTAGAACAAATAAGCAGAGGGGGCCAGAAAAAACGCAGGGGCCCCGGACCCCTGGCCCCCCGCACGCTACGGGCATGAAGCCTAGTAATGTCGTACAGTTTGCCCCCGTCTATACTATAACCTGGTCAGCCACGCGGCAACACGATTTATTTATTTGTTCATGGGCAACAAAAAAAAAACAATAACAGATTATTGCTACAAACATTTCACAATATTAATACTACTAAGTAATTTTACAATGCATCTGAGTTGTTGTTTAAATCTGAGTTGTTGTGTGCATCTTGGTTTTTATATGCCAGTAGTTTGTTATGTGCCTCTGTGTTGTTGTGTGCCTCTGAACTGGTGTGTGCCTGTAAGTAATTGTGTGCATCTGAGTTGTGTGATTGTGAGTTGTTGTGTGTCTCTGAGTTGTGTGATTTTGAGTTGTTGTGTGTCTCTGAGTTGTGTGACTGTGAGTTGTTGTGTGTCTCTGAGTTGTGTGATTGTGAGTTGTTGTGTATCTCTGAATTGTGTGACTGTGAGTTGCTGTGTGATTGTGAGTTGTTGTGTATCTCTGAGTTGTGTGATTGTGAGTTGTTGTGTGTCCCTGAGCTGTTGTGTGTCTCTGAGTTGTTATGAGCCTCTGAGTAACCCGCATCCAATGATTTTTACGCTATATTAGACAATGGTTTTATTGAAACACATAATAGATTTGATTGTTTTTGTTAGTGGAAGGATGCGAATCCGATATACAGTTTTAAAATTTAGTACACATAAATTAAAAGTTGTTTAGACATTTTTTTTAAACAGAAATGTATAGGTTCTCGTGAGACTATAGGTCAGAAAGATTTAAGTAGTTGTAATATTTTTCTTTAAATCCCTATTATTACTTGAATTTTTGTTTATATTATTTATGAGTTGATACTAAAAAAATCTTTGTTGATATACGTTGATATAATCCTTTTCTTTATCTAGCAAATAGCCAATCATTGGTCACTGATATTATGTTAAAAAACTGTGCACAGTGTAGAGGTGGGTGGGAGATACATTATGAGCCAGATCAAAAAGAATGTAGCGCAGAGTTCAGTGGGGGGGGGGGGGATTACATTGATTTGTCAAAAGCCGAGTCCAGGTAGGGTGAAATTAAACACGATGGACAAGGTAGATTTCGGGTGGGCGGCGGTGTGTGTAGCCGTGGGGGTGGGAAGGGGTGGGAAGGGGTAGTAAATGGAGAAAGTACAAACCTACCCGTGTGGGTCATTAGTATTTTATTGCCTCTGGCTATTTGGTGAGAGAAGGGTCGGGGGGAGGGGGGGGGCTAGCCGCAAACGAGGATTAAAGTCTTTACTATCTGTAAGTAAGGTAGTTTCAAAATGTTCGCATTAAAATGTCTTTTATACTATTTTATAGTCAGCCGAATTTCCTTAACAGACCAACTGGCAACCGTTTCTTTTATGACGTAATAAGATCAAAACGTATAACGCCAGAACATTTCTTTCGCACAGTAGTGAAATTCTCACCGTGTATCCAATTCTTTACCGGCTTTGTCGTTCGCAAAATAGAAAAACGGCGGAGGGCGGGGTAGGGGGGGGGGAGGTAACCAGATGTCAGATTTGTTCTTCAACATTGGATTGAACATCACCTTAAGACTCTTGATGAGTTAACATAATCAAATTAATAGATTTACATTCATGCATAAAATCTATGGATACATTTTAACTGTTACTTTACTTTTATATTTCAAAGAGGTTTTAATAATCAGATTGCAGCTAAATTAGTTTGAACAGTTTATATCGTATTGAATAAATAAATCATATTTATGTTACACTGTACTGATTTAATACAGGGGTCCCCAACCTGGGCTGTGATCCGGTACAAATCCATTAAAAAAAATTACTGGACCGAACAAGAAACATTAAATTAATATCCATATTAATATTGTGGTGTATTTCCTTCGAAATCGTGCGTCTTTCTATGGAAGAGAGGCTAGCAATGATTTAATAGACACAAAATTCTAGTGAATACTATTGTTTATATTAATTGTCAATATTATTTAACTGAATATATTGCATATATAAAATATGACAAATAACATTTTAAATAGAATGCGCGAAGAAAAGGGGGGAGGGAAGCTTTGAAAAAAAAATAATGGTCGGGTGGGGGTGCGATATGGGGTGGGAACACAGAAATACACCATCGAATTGTCAAAGCCAAGTAGTTGTCAGTTGGGGGAGGGGGGGGACGATGAGCTGGGAAGACAGGAATGTATTATCGAAATGTCAGAAGCTCAGTAGTGGTCGGGGTGAACACTGAGCTAAACTTCAAAGAGCGTGCCGACCAGTGGCGATACCCGACAGTACGTCACTCACAATGCATTGCTACCGTCTTTCCTCTCTACACGCTACGTAAGGTATACACAATAGGTTTATAAAAAAATAAACATACTTTTGTGAATGCTGGATTGTTTTTTGAAAAAGATTATTGTGATAAATATTTCCTCAAACGATAATGCCAAATTGTCACAGCAAACAACATTTATAATTAATAACCATTGGAAATATATTTCTCTTTATATATATAGAACAATATTAATACTAAAAAGTAAATGCAAATAAATCTTTTGTTTCTCTTTTCATGAAGGCGATAGCAAAATATTGCACCTGAGCAGCAAATAGCCTAGACAGTGATCAGCTAAAGACATATATTTATTCTATTACTATAATCGAGTGAGTTCTGTTTAATAGCTTATAGCAGATTCACTTCTTATACAAAATGATTCGAGCGAGGTAAATTAAAAATCGAATATCATGGTGATTTTTTATACTTACTGTTTCAATTACTAAATTAAAGTACACCAATATATATCAAAAAGCTTATATCAGATGACCAATAAAACATAACAACTCCGTCACTGTATTCATTCGAATAATGTACTGTATGTTAAAAGCTAATACCAAGTTAAATTTTAAATTATAAAACTCATATATTGTATCACAATTGTGGAGTTTGGAATATTTAAATGCCCATAGCATATTGACTTATAACACTTATTGATTCTGTCACTAAATTTGATCTACATATGTGATACAAATTTTAAGAAGAAAGTTGACCGATCATAAGAAATTATGATTACAATCCCCTCAAGTCACCTAAACTTCCTAAGCGATTTATGTTTAGACTGTTCGCCTTGATCGTAAAATCACTTGAATAGGATGGGGAGATGATTCTGACAATTCTAAGATACAGTAAACCTAACATGTGGTCTAAGCCTAGCAGCCTCGTAGCGTGAAAATTCTACAGCAGGGGCCATGTATTCTACAGCAGGGGGGCCAGGTAATACATTTTACTAAGTAGAACAAATAAGCAGAGGGGGTAGACAAAACGCAGGGAGCCCGGACCCCTGGCCCCCCACACGCTACAGGCCTGAAGCCTAGTAATGTCGTACTGTTTGCCCCCGTCTATACTATAACCTGGTCAGCCACGTGGCCATACGATTTATTTATTTGTTCATGGGCAACAAAAAAAAAAACAATAACAGATTATTGCTACAAGCATTTCACAATATAAATACTTCTAAGTAGTTGTTGTGTGCCTGTGAGTTGTTGTGTGTCTGTGAGTACCCCGCACCCGATGATTTTTACGTGAAATTAGAGAATGTTTGTTTTATTGAAACACATAATATCGTTGATTGTTTTGGTAGTGGAGGGATGCGAATCCGATATACAGACTATTTTTTTTTAAAACAAAATGTAAAGGTTCTCGTGAAACTTTTGGTCAGAAAGATTTAAGTAGTTGTAATATTTTTCTTTAAATCCCTATTATTACTCGATCTTTTTTTTATATTATTTATGAGTTGATATAAAAAATCTTTGTTTAGATAATCCTTTTTTTATCTAACGAAAAGCCCATCAATGGTCACTGATATTATGTTAAAAAACTATGCCCAGTGTAGGGGTGGGTGGGAGATAGATAATGAGCCAGATCAAAAGTAGAAGCTAGCGCATAGTTCAATGGGTGGGGGGCGGGGAGGAATTACACTGATGTGTCAAAAGCCAAGTCGTGGTAGGGTGTAATTAAACACGATGGTCAAGGTAGCAAGTGAGTGTGTGTAGCCGTGGGGGTGGGAAGGGGTAGTAAATGGCGAACGTACAAACCCACCTGAGTGAATCATTAGCATTTTATTGCCTCTTGCTATTTGGGAAAAGAAGGGTCGGAGGGGGTGGTGAGCTGCAATCGAGGATTTAAGTCTTTACTATCTGTTAAGTACGTCTCGCATTTCATTGCCACTAACTATTACGTCATTGGAATTTTCTTTCAGATGAAAATACTTTGGTAAAGATGGTTATATCTTAATAGTGAGTCTATCATAAAAAAGTCAGTTAACATATATGTCTTTATTAAGATGCACTAAAAAGTTGAAAATCATTCCTTAGACCATACATGTATTTATATACATTATCGTTTAACCTATCATGCTGGCCAATGCCTGAAGTTTACCATAATATATACATAGTAAATAAGAGAATAACAGAATAGAACAAAAATAATATGTAAATTACTGGACTAACAAGTTACTAGTAATTTACGTTCAGTACTATAACTCGACCTTCCAAAAAAAATCTTCTATAACGATTTTTAACAAAAGCTGAAACCCATCTCCAGCCTTCAATTATAATATTACTCTTTAAAGAGTTTTGTTTTACAGTATTGACTGGTTCATAATTATCCTGCGACTACACTATCCGGCGTAGTAAACAATAGTTATCCGCAAAAAATGAATGATTATTTAGTTTGAGTAATAATGATACAAACACTTTCTTGAAAAAAATTTCAGTAATAAAAAGAGTTTATTATACTAGTATGTGTAAGGCAGTTAAGTAGTATATGTATGGTTGTACTGTCTAACCGTCTTTGGCAGAATTGGGAATGTGTCATTAGTTCGGATCACAGATTATATATAATCTATGGTTTGGATAGTTTGTATCTTTCAAGTGAAATAATATTTTATTAGATTTCAAGATCTGTTACAGCTAAACGGGCGTTAATAGTAACAATTAAATAAATGTAGCACCCAAATTTATCAAAACAGATAGTCTTCACCAAAACACTATACCGGTACATTAGATCCCGAATCGTCTTCATCAATACACAATATCGGTACATTAGATCCCGATTAGTCTTCACCAATACAAAATACCGGTACATTAGATCCCGGATGGTCTTTACCAATACACTAAACCGGTACATTAGATCCCTAATAGTCTTCACCAATACACATTACCGGTACATTAGATCCCGGATAGTTTTTACCATAACAAAATACCGGTACATTAGATCCCGGATAGTTTTTACCATAACACAATACCGGTACATTAGATCCCGGATAGTTTTTACCATAACACAATACCGGTGCATTAGATCCCGGATTGTTTTAACCATAACAAAATACCGGTACATTAGATCCCGGATAATCTTCACCCAAAGTTATCAAAATAGATAGTCTTCACCAAAACACTATACCGGTACATTAGATCCCGGATGGTCTTTACCAATACACATTACCGGTTCATTAGATCCCGTTCTCTTGTCTCTGTATAGCCTGTAAACTGGGAGCGAATCTGTTAGGATAACGAAACCAGTCCCCTACTGCAATAACTGATCAATGTACTTCACTACCTTGAGATTGTTTACTATACTCTTATCATCTGTGGTAAGTCCACAATAAACGATTGTGACATTTCACATATTTAACATATACTATTTTTGAGTGTGTGACAAATACACAACGGACAAAACCCCCAGTGAACATAACCCCCGGCTGACGAAACCCACAATGGACGAACCCTTAAAATATAAAAATCGATTTTGAGTCAATATTATTCATACTTCTATATATGCAAAGTTGACCATGGGCTAAGGGAAATGTTTGTCAATATAAGAGATCATGTCTGTTAACACAGTCTATCAATAGGCATGTTTCTAATTGTTTTACGTAAATAAAGGATTGGCTTTCGACCACTGTGGTTAAGCTGTTTTTTTACCGTTTGTTATAAAATGTATGTTTGACATGAGAATTAAAAGGTAGAATAAAGATACGGTCAGTCTTGACCTTGGGCTAAAACCTTTAATTTTGTTTGTTTTAACTGGTAAGATAAGCTGCCTGTTGATGTAAAGCTAACAATGGATTAACTTTAGACTACTGCGGCTGGAAGGGCTAATGCAGCTTACTGGGATACTTTGAAATAAAAATTCACATCAAAATACGTATGTTAAAACAAACAGCATACGAACCGCTGTGGTCGAAATCCAATCCTTTATTTAGGTAAAAATTAGTCGCGTTTGTGGAATTCCCGAATACCTCAAAGCAAGCAAGACGCATTTATCATTCAACAAATTTTTTATAAAACCAGATTTTTTTAAATTTCTAATACTACGTTTTGTCCTTTTATTTAGGAATATATTAAGCAATACGAGAACAATAGTGGTTTAAAAATATTATCGCGTCTAGACAGCTCCAGTAATTTTAAAAACAGTATTATTTGTCGTAATCATATGTTTATATGCTCTAACTAAGAAACTATTTCATTTATCCCAAGTCGCGGAAAATGAGGGAATGTTGCACATAAAATAACATTATCATATCAACTGGATTATTGTAAAAAATAATAAAACACATTTAACAATACGACTATGTGTGAAGAATAAAGCAATATTGAACTGATTTCCAATTTTAGAATTTAAAAAAATGGTGTATAAATATAGATAAGATGTGAAAATGCTATGGAGGCCGGCGCTACCATTAGGCTACAAAGTGGGCCAAGAGACCACATTCAACGCTGAAGTGTAGACAATAAAATATTAGATATGGTGACATCTTTTGTTTTGATTTCTTTGTGATGCTGTTTTGAGGAAAATTCCCAATTAAGAAAAATCATAAATATTTATGGCGCATTACAAAAGTTAACTGTATTAGAATATGTACGCATTACAAAAATATTAAATCTGTACTGAAAAGTGTAGGAAGAAAGAAAGTTAAGCTGTCTTGAGCTAGTCTAAAAAATACACAACAGCTACCTACAGGTAATATGGAGACTGGCATGACCTAAATGAAAAAAATACATGTTACATCAAAACAACACTATAGTGTGCTGGGGGAAAGGGTGGATTGAGGCAGACACAAAGCGAACCAAAATAAAAAGCAAAGAAAATTTAAAAACACCCCCCCCAATATGTTTGTTAGCAGCTGAAATAAAAAATTACAATTTAAAGAAAAAAATCCTGATCTTAAAAAAAGGCATTAAAATATATCTAACCAATAAAGAGAAAAATTAAGTCTGGCAGTTCAAGGTATCCAAATAATTGACTAAAATCTTGCTAAACAATAAAATAAAAAACAAGTTGCTGGAAGGTACCAGTGTTGAGGATCCCTATGAGGGTATTCTTGGCTTGTATCTAGAAGTATGATGGCCGACCCAGTGATGACCCGTATTTCTATTTGTGTGTCTACCAGTAATTAGACGTACAATAAAGGACGATAATCAATTCGACAAGTCTTGTGTAACAACAACAATATATAATACTTTACACAAAGGCACCAGTCCGTAAATAGGATCTGGTGGCTGTTAAATCATAGAGCAAAGATAATCCAAAATGCAGTGCAAAAATAATAAATCCAAGTATAAATGAATGGTCAGTAGGCATTTCCATTTCTTCTCAATCAGACACATAAATCGACTCTCTTCTCACAGAGCACTCAGTCGAATCGACTGGTCGCTACCAGGACCCTCAGTCGAATGTCCAGAAAAACTATCTTTCGTTACTCACACACTTTCTTACATATGACTTCTAGCCAATCAATTAGCTACGCTCCTTTCCCTGTCAATCGGGGGGTGAAGCTAACTACCCCCTTAGATGGGGGGAGAAGATATTGCACCGACAAAGACAAGAGTAACTGGACATCTATCCTTTGTCGGCATTTGAACAGGAGCCGAGCGGTCAGAGAGAATCCCGCGAGGAATGTATCACCCCTATATAACATTCCTCAGCTCCCGCTTCATGCTGACCACCTGCGATGTGACGCAATCACGGGGGTGGGGTAAAAAGGGTGGTGGGCGGGAAAACTGGAACGTATACTACTATACATTGTATTATAGATACGTATTAATCTTTTTATTAGGGTGTGGCCGGGTGAGTCAAGGGTCTGAACCAATTGGGAATGGTTTCGGACAAATTAATCACAACCCGTGACAACCAGATAGTGACCATTAAGTCTGCACATGATAGGTCAAAGTTCAAATTTGCATACCATGTATTTTCTCCCAAGATGTCAGCCTGTTGTTTTGTTTGATTGCTGTTTTCTTAAAAATAATAACAGTAATTATATTGATTGATATGGCGGCGTATGCTATGCCTGGGGGATGACGTCTATTATATTTTAAAAAATTTCTTTCTTTTTTTTTTTAAAACCACGGGAGGTAATTCAAAAGTCACAGAGTGCTCAATAATATATTCTCAGTATTTGTTTAAAAATAAACCAATCCGCCGAGTGCAAACTAAATGTTCGTCAGCATTAAGTTTTTTAACAAACAATGTCGTAAAATATTTCTTTTTACTTTAATTTGCAAATTATTATTTCGACAGTATTTTTTTTATCAAACATAAAAACATGATTCTCGCCATTAATCAAAATTCTGAAAGTACATCCAAAAGCAATGCATTAATAAACATAGCATATTTAGAAACGGCTGTACATTCAATGGAACCCATGATCCTTTGATTATAGTTTTAAATGGGTGATAATTATTTTTCTAAATTTTGCCTTTTTTAAAAAAATAAACAGAATTAGAAACAAAGGCTTTCTCAATATTTACTATTAAATTACATAGGGCGTTATGTCAGCAAGTGTTTGGTCCGTGGGGGTTTTGACTGATGAGGGCTCTGTCCTACACTCACTTTTTGCCTTACACCCGACAAGCGTACGTCAGTTAACGGTGAAATATGGCATGGGCGTGGAAAATGATATTTTTTTCAGCCTATCACATAAGTGCTTTATGGAAATTATTGTTATTCGGGTAAGGGGTAGTTTGAAAATGAGTAAGTTTCTTATTAACGGCTATCTCAGTTATGATTTGGCGTTTATGCTATTGGTCGAGATAAATTTATGGCTAAATTATTTAATTTTTATTGGAATATTCAGTACATTTATAATAGGAAAACCATTTTTATATTTTTTTAGAAGGCTAAGATTTAAGCTTATTCCAGTATACGATAAACTATTTTTGATAAAGTCCTGATGTTTGCGGTGTAACATTTAATGCATTTTACAATAACATTCCTAAATAAATCGAATTATTTCTTTTGCCATAATGACATGATAATTTTGTCTTTTATTATGTTCTAGTATATACAGAAGATCTTTAAGTTATTTACTTTATTACCTTACCACAATACAAATTTAAGTGTAATCGTTTGTTATTTGCTGATCCAAAGTGTTTGTTTGTACAAAAAATATGCCTTGTGCAAGTTTCACATTATGGCAGACCCACTGAAAAAGCAAAAGAGAAGTTTCCAAAGGATCGGTCTTAAAAATAAGAGTTTTGTCTGTGGGGCACCTAGTATTTTGTTTGCTTTTAGTAATTTTGTAGCATTACAATGTTTGATCGAAAAGCCGATAACTTAAGACAGTAACTAAAGTACAATGTTGCATAAATGTATTCTTTTGTAACTTCATAGAGTCATAATATATAAATATAACAAAGTATACTCATATTTGCAATTATGAAATAAAAGTTCTTAGTAAAGCACAAACTTCAGCCTCCCTTCTAAATCACAATGATTAAATTCGGTTCTGAATATTGTAGATAAAAAAGCAGAAGCGGTAAAGAGTAGGGGTGGAAAAGAGAACGTTTCCAGAGGTTAAAGAGTTGGTGCTAAATTTGACACCTAAACTTTCAAGCTGAAGGTCAGCTGGCTTCCGAATTTTATCTCCACAGCCTGACGGTGTTGAGGTTAATTTTATTAACTTCATCTTCAACTAGCAAAATAGTACTAATTACGCATTGACTGTAATTAGTAATAAATATGAAGTAAGCTATTCATAATAAAACAAGCAATTTAAGTCTTTTTCCGTTTCGGACAAAGGACATTTTAGAGCATTTTCGGACGGAATCCGTATTTTTTTCCGGGTTACAGCCATAAATATTGGTTCCACGCATATGGATTTAGATAAATTTAGAGAGGGAAGTAATCATGTTAAATAAGTATTACAAAGATAAATAATGATTACGCCCCTTTGATTAACTTTTATGATTTATATTTAAAATATAAGCAAAAACGGTGTATAAGAAACTTTATATTTTGGCCCTGAGAGGTCAGATCGCGAAATGGACTTTTGATGTACACTTGGCCATGGATATCTAGATATAAACACCCAGGATAGACAACCGCTAAACAAAATTTCATTCTCTAGCTGTGTACGGTTTAGGCTGACGCAAGGATTAAAGCCCAACAGACGGCATACAATAAAATGTGACTTTATGTCTAGTATAACATTTCTATTTTAAAAAAATGCTTTCTAAATACTTTCTACTAAAAAAAAATTGTCAATTTTTACTAACAACAATTTCTCATAAATAAAACAATGCTATCAGGTGACACACCGAACGCCATTTTGATTTGTTTACGTTTTGTCAGTCAATTCGACTACACTAAAATGGACTTAGATTCTGATTATTTAGAGGAAAATAAACTTGATTCAAGTGACAAAGATGAAACTTGGGAGCTCATTACTTCAGACACTTTGCTGAAAATATTAGTTTTAATTCAAGTTTTCAACACTTCCAAACTCACATGTAAGTATTGAACCAACATGCTTTGACTTGTCTTACCGATCTTTACGTCATTTATTTGTTCATTTATTTATTTTTTAGAACTTAAAATGTGGGAATAGTTATAAAATAAGAGAAAAGTATTACATTTATACTTTATTATATAAAGGTTTATGTATAAATATTATTTATTTAGTTCTACCGCTAGAATTACTTGTTACTGCTTCTAATTCTTGTGTTATTGCCAATCAGCAGATTTTCGTAAACACAAAAAAAAAAAAAAAAAAAAAAAAAACTGAGGTTTACATATTTACATATCTGTATTGATGATATTTTATTTTCATCATTATAAAATAATTATTGTAGCTCGATAAATAAGCTGAATTTTTTTTTATTTATGGTTTTCTTTACATATTTTTTTTATCCCCCAGGTCATATGGCATGATGATATGAATGACACATTACCAGAACCACCAAAGAATTTTCACCTGAGAGGGATCCAGGCATTCAACAACTCGGAGGAGCTAAAAACAAGGGAAGACATTAGGAAATTTTGTAATGCAGTGGCATTTAAAAACTTTATTTTACTTTGAACTTAGTAATTCATATTTGTGACTAATAATAGCAAATTCCAGACATTATGGACCTACAAAACCTTGTGTTTACCAAGGCTGGTTTGATCTTACACCAGACACCCTCACAGATTTCGTGGACTTATCAAGTGTATGCTGTACTTGTTTGGGTTACTGAACATTGACCGCTTCTGGTCTACTAAATCACTATACAATGGACTTTAAATAGAGCTTATGTTTCGTGATAGATTGAAACTATAATGAGCTTTCTAAAGGTGTCTAATCAAACTGAAGACAAAAACTAACAAGTTATGTAAAGCATATTTTTTCTTTAACTTTATTAGATTGTAATGTATAAAATTGTTTCAGCCTTACCAAGATATATCAATAGATTAAAGAATGATAAGAAATAAAGGTAGATATATTTTTAGGCAGTACCTAAGGGATAAGCCGACTAAGTGGTGAATGAAGTTATGGGTATTAGCTGATTCTCTAGGTATACTTATGATTTTCATTTATATTTAGGTAAACAGGATAATGGGCCTTTTGATTGGGCAATATGGGGTGGTAATGAAATTAATTAAATCTTTAGCTAAAGAGGGGTATAAATTATTAGTCGATAATTTTTATACTACTATACAATTGTTCAAAGATCTATGGAATTTAGGGGTAGGAGCATGTGGAACTATTCTTAGGACATAAAGGTATTCCCCAATCTTTGAAAAATATAAAAGAGGGATATGAGATGAGTTAGAAAGGGAGTTATTGACAGTACGATGGAGGGACAATAAAACTGTTTGCTATGCCTAATTATACATAATGCAACGTGATTTTGGAACATTTTAAATGACAGACTAAGTAAATGGGAAATTTTAGGAACTTACTGCTGACCAACCAACCATAATACAGGATTACAATAAATATATGGGGTGTAGATAAGAGTGACCAGTTGATAAAATAAATATAATGTTCTATGAAAATTATCATAAGCTGGTATATTAGTTACACTAATCTTGTAAAATATTTCTTAGCAAGTTACAAAACATACTGAAATTGAGCTTTGTTGTTATCAATAGACATTAGAATGTTAGTTTTTATAACTTAGATTTATATTTTTGAATTTTTCTTTAATGTTGTATTGGTTAAAAACACATCATTTTGAAATTTTAAAATATCTTTTGTATCTGATTATAATGTCTTCAAAATATCCTACACACAGAGAATTGAATGTAGTTTAATAAAAGTGATTTTTAGCTGAAATGAATCATAATGAATTTTTTTCTTCTTTGTGTTTGTGAATTGTTTAATTAATTTATTTTTGTTTATTTTTTTCATCTAAACTTTTTAAAAATAATAAAATACTTGCATAATAATATCACTTTGAAACATATATTGTTAAAAAGCCCTTTTAATTTACTACATGTTCATATATATATACTATAATAACATAATATTTAAAATAAAAAGCTTTAGAGAAATATTAGTCGATAAAAATTTTAAAGACATTGACGACCAAGATTGAAAAAGCTGGATGCTTTTTTTAACAATGTCAACAGAGGAGGGCTATTGAAGCCATCTGAGTACACTCTTTCTACTTGCCTACTAAATTGGAAAGTATTCAAGTCATTGAAAAGATCAGCAAGTAGTCTGAAACTATTTCTAGAACAAACAAATAAAAAAATTGTTTAAATTGTTGATAGAGTAACAATTGATGAGTCATTGCTGATTGAAGAAATATTTTTTTATTTCAATCATAATTTAAAAGAACTTATTTATGTTAAATTTTTTAATTGTTCGTCTAAAAATTATGTTAAGCAATTGAATGAGACCGTTCATGAAAAACCAATGAAAAAAACGAAAAGTAATTAAAGTTCAGATCGCGAAATGAACTTTGCCGCACACATGGCAGGCCAAGACCTACTAAATAATATATACATCAAGGGTCTAGGACTTATGGTTGTTGGGTTCTAGGGTGATGACGGACAGACAGACAGACAGACAGACAGACAAAACGGGGACAATCATTATTAAACACACATAGCCATAAAGTATATACATAAACACACAGGCTTAAGCATAACACATATAGACACGCATGCGTAACCCTAACAAATTAAAGGATGCAGTGTTATTTGAGCAAAGTTGTAAATGTGGATTAGTTCTAATAATAACATAATTATTCATAGTTTCAGGGTTCGTCCATTAATATCTCTAACATTTTAGGAGTCTAAGTGGGTGTGAAAATATTTGATAGTTGTTGACAAGGAGAAGGGTTGGGGGGATAACGATAAAATTTATTGACGTCAATAAATTAAATCTTTTGGGAAATGACATCAATAATTGGCTAGATAAAAAATATTTAGATTACCGGTAGCTATTACAATTTTAAAATTTTATAGCCCATGTATCAGTCTGCTATATTCTGTCAGAAATTGTCGACAGGGCGCCCATTCCTTATCCGGACCAAAACCCCCAGCGGATTAAACCTAATGAAAAAAACCAACGGACAAAACACACAGCGGACAAAACCCCTTCGGACATAAACCCCATGGACTAAACCCCACTGGATCTAACCCCTGCTTTTGCAATAAAATCTATTATTAAACCCCCCCAAATTTATTATAAAATTTAATATATTATACCTGAGGTAAATATATATTTATAAAATTACGTTTTTTGAACTGATTTTTTCAAAGTACCCCAAAGCTGCATAAGCCGTTTGAGCTACAGTGGTTCGAAGTTAATACCATGTTAGCTTTACATCAACAGGCAGCTTATCTTACTAGATAAAAGAAGCAAAATAATAGTTTTAACACAAGGTCAACCAGCCCTGAAAATGGATGGCGTCCGAGTTAAAGTTCCGACACTAGCCCGCCTTAGAGTCTTGTGTATGTGTTGTACTCGGCCCTTTAACCTCCAGTACCTCCCCGCGGTCCGGATGGTAACACTGTGCCTCAAAGCTCTGGGATGCTTCCTGCTTTTGGGAACAGCGGCTAAATCAGGAGAGTCCACTTTAGGAAACTGCCGTAATCGGCACCACTGGCCTCTCTGATCTAGGGGGAGCGCCTGGTTACTCGGGAAATAATGGGGAAACCACTGTACGGAAACTGATTTTAACTCCTGCCGCAGGACGTGCGTTGTAAGTGAGCCCAGGCATACGGATACTGTTTCCAAATGTTGGCATTGCACGCCGCTAGCCTCTCGACAGCAGGTTGGGATTTTCGAGGAAAAGTTACGCCCACTCACTCCTCTCATTCCATGAGATCACGTGTAAGCCGGCGGGCATGGGTCCATACCTGCTGGGGAAAGGGAGGCATTTGAGCTGCTCTACATATCAGTCAGACAACCCAACCCACCAACCCCATGGGGCACCCAAAAAGCACAATGAATAGAAATCGAACAAAATAACGTATGCAGTGCCCGTCACGAATGACAGCAGAACGGCGCTAAGAGGTAAGTCGCACACCGTTTTCAGTGGCTGAAACAGGTCGAGCCTGGCCATCGGCAAGTGCTGATTGCTCTGTTGGCACTACACCGGAACGTAAGACCATATGGAGACGGGGGGCAAACCCAAACAGTGGCTGCCGCGGCGCTGAGCCCCGTCCTCGGGTAACGCTGATTGCCCTGTCGGCGGAAAACCGATCAAAATGAACGACCAGCAGGGCACTGCCTATGTGTGACGCCGAAAGCTATACCCCGTGCTTGATGCCCGGCAAGCTGAAAGTGGCTGCGGAATGTCGAACCCAGTCCTCGGGTGACGCTGATTGCTCTGTCGGCGGAAAACCGAAAGTTACGTCTCGCAGGGCACTGCTCATGCGACGCCAAAAGCGATAGCCCGCCTTGGTGCCCGGCAACGTGACCGACAAGCGAAGACTCGGGAAGCGGTCTGGTAAGGCTCAATTCAGGGTTGTCCACCTGAATGTCCGTGAGTTAATCTCATGAGCCTAGAAGTCGCAAAGCTTTGGACGAGAATGAAGTTGATGTTTGAATGCAACAAGAATGCATCCTTGGCCTTTGGACTTTCTCCATCATTGGCTAATCATGCTTTCGGTGTTAGTGTAAGAATTTTCAGGGCTTGGTTACCCTATGAGAAATTGGCTAAATATTTAGCCGAGTAGCGCCCATACCTCGCAAGGAAAACGGATACGCTGGCAGTGGATGTCTATAAGTATGGAAGGAAGTATCATTGTGTAAATGTAAGCCCCTCCCAAGTCGGAGCTCACATCATAAATATATCTGAGGATACTCTACTTGCACTATTGTATGTGGTGATTGCAACGCCATGTCTTTTGCATGGGGAGACGAACGTACCGATGTCACTGGGCGGAGTGAGGAGATTTGTAATATTACAAGTTTAGTTCAGATTCTGGACCAGTTTTCAAATCCCAGATTATTTTCACGGCAGCAATGGGAGCGAAATGAGACAGGATTTAACCCTTTGTCTCGGCTGATCTGGCTGATCTGGCTTGTGTCACCTCTTTCAGAGTGCTCGAGGTGTCGGGAGTGATTATAAACCCGTTGCAAATAAAGTAAAAGAAATATTTTACGACATTGTTTGTTAAAAACTTAATGCTGACGAACATTTAGTTTGCACTCGGCGGATATCTCTCCATCTGAGAAAAACCCAAGTGCCACGCGCGGGTGCAAAAATGCAAATTGAAAGTCTTTAGGCTGCTGCCTTGGAGAGGGTAGATACCGATCGTGGATGATCGTGGATGAGTCGAAGTTACATGCACGGAGATGACCGAAGCAACCTTGTATGCCGTGCGTAGGACTGTCCCTAGAACCTTCCGCAACGTAGGTACAGAACATTTGACCACAGCCATTGCAAAGTTATGAGACAGAGGCAAGCAGCTCGTAAGAGCGAGCAGAATGAAAACGGCTGCCGCGCTGCGAGTACAATAAGCTAACTGAGCAGGTTGTAAAGAAAGAATTTTTAATGTTGACACACGAAAGAACAACAGAAGATCAAAAATAAAGCCGACCTATCAGTAATTTTGTTTTGAACGTTTGAAACGGTAACATTAAAGAGTGTCATTTTACAAGATACTTTTGTATTCATTTAACTGACAGACAGATAAAAAAATAAAATTTTCTTTTCTGCTGTTCACTAAAACATTGAACAAATAGTTTATAGTATGAAAGTGAATGAATGAAAGAATATAAGAGTAACATTTATAGACATTTACGCGCAAAGCAAAAACTTCAAAAGAAGATCAAAAGAAAAATGTGTCCTTCATTTCGGTGACTGTGGTTGTCATTTCTGACGCGTGCTCCTAGTTTGAAACAATGGAACCGGTGTCAAACATGTTTTTGGGACATCTTTTAAGTGGAGAGTGTGTTAAAAATGTGACATGGTGGGGAAAGGGGGGGGGAGAGAATAAAGAAAAAAACGTTAATAATAAGTGAGCGACAACTTTCTGGCTATACTATTATTTTATGAAAGAAAAGTTACATTTGAGATATATAAATGACGTGTGTATTTTTTTTTGGAATGGGAAATGGATGGTAGGGTAAACAGACTTACGTGTGGGCGAAGTGAAGCAAAATATGACAGAGAGGGAGGGAAGAGGGGTTGACATACTTCATTAGTTCTAAAACTATGGTACGAAAAAAAAAGGTGTTAGACATTGTTGTTAAATGAAAAGAAACAATCGCATCATTGACGTGATTGATACATGTCCGTAAACTGGTCTCAACAACTAATTCAATAGACATATAAGCTAATGCTTAATAAATATGTTATAATTCATTAAACCTCTTCGTAAATTAAAATGACTTGTTTATTATGTCAATGTTATGCTTTGATATTATGACATATTAGTTTGAATACAAACAATTATATTGTGTCGATTAAAATGTGAGCATTAATTTGCGATTAAAATTTTTAATCATGCGTTAATTTCGATCAATTTTTTTAATCGAACAGCAGCTCAAATAAAAACGTATTTAAATATAGAATGAATGCAAAATACTGAAATAACGATAGCAGAGCTGAGATTGAAGTATTTGGTTTCAGCAGGTAAGACTGGATTCACACTTAGAACTGTACTGTACTTAATTTTCTTCTTTCACACGAAACACTTCGTATTTTAAGGCCTTGATCTGTCATGTTCATATTTCACAATTAGTGAAGAACTGATAAATAATAAAAAAATTGTTGTTTCTGTTGAAAACAAGCAGAACACAACTGGAATGAGGTACTTGTTGCAGCAGGGAAGACTAGAATGGCATTTTGAATTGCATATAATTTTCTTTTCACACAAAGACACCTCATAGTTTGGCATTTTGTCTTGTATATTCATTTGACGAATCCTTGCCGTTTCCAGACTGAACACACTATATATGGACATCAAGAGTAGCTGCAGTGAATACAATGAAGTAACAAAATTGTATGGTTTACTTCAAAAAGTATTCCACATTATGTGGGATGTTTTTATAGTAAACCTGAAGCGGTCAAAAGTATTCGCTACTTTCTTTTAATAGGTTCTCATTTCTGTGTAGGCTTATGCTCATATATTACCAAGATTATTATTAACGATTGCCTAAGTCAGTAAGTCACTTCAAAGCACAGACATATCCAACAACACTAGGGTCACATGCTTGGAAGTTTATATGGCCATTCAGAGAATGTAGAATGCTGAAATAAAAATCACGACAAGGGCTACAGACAATGATAAAAGATGGTTCTTCCAGACCTATTTTTAGAAAAGAAAGACGTATGAAGATACTACATACTTACTGTGTTAATATATATATATTTCCCCCTTAGCCCTACTGGGTTCATCGGGGCAGATGAAGTGTAGAGCTCATCTGTTTCTATAACCTCGGCATATGTAGAGATTGTGTGGTTAGCAACAACGCCCAGCCGCTTTACTTCCCCAACTTATGTCACGTAACCATTTATATTGGTAATTTGTAGGACGAATTTGCACCAAATTACACCTGGAAATCCCATGGTTCTCACTCAGGATCGAACCCACGACTCTCACTTCTAGAATCGAGCATCTACACCATCGGCCAATCGTCCCTTGTAGTATATATATTAGGGTGTCCCAAAATCCAAGTTTTGAACTGTTCAATGCACAATCCCTAAAAGCTTTCTTATGGGCCACAATTAGCAAAGGAAAAATTCAGTCCATTTGGGTAAAGTTTAGGGGTCCCTTCAACCGCTTCAAAATTATGTGCTTGAGCTGAAAATCGCGACATTGATTTGATACAGCTTTATTATTTTATTTAATTTGACAAAGAGTTAAAGACTAACAATCAATAATATTATAAAATAATAATATATGACATATACATATAGTTTTCATATTGTAAATGAAATTATTTAACAAATTAGCTGAAGATGTTCGAAGATGTCAGTAATTTCAACAGCAGTTTCGCAACCGTTTGCGCGTTTAGTTAGTTGTTACATTCACCTAAGTTCGTCACGGCGGCATTTTTTATAGTCTTTTCGATGCTTCTCCACCACTTGAAGCAAATATTGCAGTTGTACTTCATCCTTTGTTATTGTATTAAAGTTCTGAATTAGGGCGACACCACGTTCAGCACAGTCATTGGTGCAGGGCAAGTTGCTGTGACAAAAGTGCGCTGCAGCTTTAAATGACTGTGATTCTGGCCACAGCTCGATGGGCCCAGCAAGAAAGCTGTCATCAATTCCAGCAGTTTGAAAGAAGTTGCGCGAACAACATAGCTCTGCAGCACTCTGTGGAAGGGATGTGATTGGGCGTGGGCCTCTATCATCTTTGATGTTCAGCACCATTTGCTTTTTCTCATCAGCATTAAGCAAATTCGAACAGCGCTAGAGTTGCAAGCTCTTGGCTTAGATACCAGGAGTGACGTTCCATCATCTTCAGGCCAACATTACGCAGCTTGTCATCTTGATAGTCTCGGAGACGTTGAATCAAGTAAACGCCGCTAATTGGTGCATCTGCAGCAGACCTGTTGTAAACCATGACTGGACATACACCGAAACAACAAACCGATTAAAACGCTGAATACCTTGCAGTTCACGAGACGTCAGATTAATAATGGTTTCGTTGCCATCAAACAAGAGTTCAATCTTTTTTTGGCGCGAGTAGATAGCTTCGCCATCCAGCGGGCCCCGTGAAGAGCACCAGGTTTTCTGATGATCAACTTAACACTATCCAGCCCAACCATGAATGCAGCAAGGCAAAGAAATTCCTTGTAGTCATCTCTGGGTTGAGTTTGAACCAACTGCTCAGTTAAAAATGCCTTTAAGGAAGCTGATGCTGACATCATTGGAGATTCCCGTTTTGTGGTTGGTGGCTGTTAAGTTTGGACCAGTTTGCTCGAATCGCTTAAAGATAAGGATCTCTGGTCCAGTTGATGGTCCTAAGCACACATTGAATGTGTCCGATAGCAGAACTTCAAGCATGTGGTGTCTACATGCAAGCCACAACAAGTTCTCGTCCAATGTGGTTCTCCAGTAGAGTGCATGCACCTTTCACTCTACCAGTATTTGATGCTGTCGTATCAAAGCACATTCCCACGATGGTGGAGTCAGTGTTCCACGATCAGTTGTTCCAATAAACAGCGCTTGCAGCTGCTTCTCCCGTCCCAGAAGCCAACTTTTTGAACCCCAGCTTCTGACTGCCATCATCAAGTGAGGTTAGAGAACAGGCAGTCGATCAACTTGCTCACATTCAGCACCAGCTGCACCACCTGTAATATCTGGAAGAAGTTTCCCATCCCAGTGAACTACTGCCTTGAGCTGCAATATTCTGCCCCCTGATTTCCTCTGATGCTTCTGCACGACAACGCTTACGCAGACGATGGACAGTACTTTTGAAAGTACAGAAGATGAAGTGGAACAGCCTGCTTCATTGAGCACACTAGCTATGATCATAGTCGACTTTCGTATGCTGGTGTTGGTTCGATCTAACGCAGCTGCAACAGTGGACGATATGACATGTTGTCGTTTGTGTATTTTGGAACCCTGACTCGACGGTGCACTTTTGGTTTGACGTCGAATTCATTGTCGGATTCTGTCATATCTCCTCCGTCTTCTTCAGAGCTGGATGCCGATGCCAATGGCGTTGTTTGGGTGAGAATCACATCCACCTACTCTGCACTTCCGCTGTAGCAGCAGCAGCTGCAACTTCCCGTCCATGGACTTGCTCCTTACGTTTGGCATAACGTTTTCCTCGTGCTGCTAGCTTTCTATCCAAAGAACCAATAGATCCCGATCTTTGACTCTTGCTGCAATTTCAGAAAGTTCAAATCCTCCTCATTCCTTATCATTGTCTTTGAGTTGGCATGGCTGATATCAAACAGCTTGTCTAGTTTCTCCGTAAACTTCCTCCGGTTCAAACGGTCACTATTGTTGCATCTGGAACGATTTTTCGACAATCGAACATGTTCGGCGTACAGATCCTTGGATCTTTTTGACAATGTGATTCTTGTGTCGTGTGGGCAGCCTTGACTTCATCCAGAATGGTATCAGTTGGTCATGTACCTGATGTGCACTTTCGCTAATTGGAGAGCTGTTTCGACCGTTGGTAATAAACAAAGTTACGCAAACTTCTCGACCCGATGGAAGACGGGCACCAGATATCATCTCCAGAGGGTAGCCAATCAACCATACTTTACTACCACTTCTAGAACTCCTAGTTTGTAACATCTTCGTTGACATTCTAAGACCCTGTCTATTTCCTCAAGAGTGAATCAATCAGTACAGTTCAATTAATCTCACAGTTTTGAATAATAATTAGTTAAATGCTTCACAAATTTACTTAAAACACACAACTAACAACTAGACTTCATTAATAACTCCACTGCTTTACAAACTAAGATGGTTTCCAAGTCACATGACCAGTGATGTGACATTGGTATGGCAGGCCATTATTTCAAAAGTAAAATTAATAAAGCATAAAAATATTTGTCATATATTGCTAACATGAGGAAGTTGAACTAATCTTTCTGACCCTTGAGGGACCCTCACCTGTTCTGAATGAGGTACCATTTTTGGGACTATTGCAGCTAATTATAAGGAAACTTTTAGAAGGTGTGCTATTTGAGATTTAATGAATTTTTAAAAATTTGAAATTCTGGGACACCCTAATATATATATATATATATATATATATATATATATATATACATATAGTTATATATATAGTTATATATGTAGTTATATATTGTTATATTTTGTTATGTCTCCAATTATATTACTTTTGTACTTTTCGGTAGTTTAATGTTTGATCTGTATTCCAATATATTTCCTGTGTATTTTTGTTAAGAAGAACAAATATTAGCACAACATATTTCACTTACATTTAGAGGTAAGGGATTAGCGATTGCATGGTCCATACAAATGGATCTGTTTCATTAGTGCGTGATACACTAAAACTATGACTGATGTCTTCACTCAGTTGTTATATCTTGGACTGAGCTACTCCATATCCCATATTTTAACAAAGTCAGACTTAGAATTTTTCACCTGTGTCAATCAAGCAATAAAAAATAGTATTAATTGATTCAGTGTAAATTTAATATATGTATATTAGGGTGCATCACCAAAAAAAGTCTAATATTTGATCTGTCTGCTATTTAAATTTGTTCCATTGATCAAAAGCATTGTAAAATAAAAATATTTGATAATATTTAGACGTCCCCCGGACTTCAACAAAGTTTGCATTATTAAGTGAAACTATATAAAACCATCCTTACTTGTAAAGTCTTACATACAAAAAGTGAATCGCTAAATAAATTGTTTTATAACCATTGCTTTAAAATGTTTGGCAGCGATGATTGATTTTGATGAACAATTGTGCTAGATATTAAAGTTAAAATTCAAATTTTTATTACCAAAATAACACTTGTCCTTACCGCACATTGAAGACCAAGGTAAACATTTTAATTTTTTAATTTTTATCATTTTAATTTCTGATACAAACGACATTTAAAATCAGAACATACAAATAATATTGTTACTTCTGTGTTGAACAGAAAAATATAACTCATTAAACTTTAAGATTAAATCTAACTATAAAATATTATATTTGAACTCCAATAGAATATTTTGAATTTTCAATACAATTAAAGTGCATGTTTTTTTAAGGTGCTGTTTGGGTGATAAGGAACACAACAATACGTTTTTTAAAACTTCTAAGTGAAATGCTGACTGACTCTGACACCACTTCAACAGTGTCATATCCAGTTATTACTGCGCCTCCTGCCTCACGAACAAATAAACCACAAACTCGTCGGAAAACTGAATTGTTTGGCATTGGTCCTGCAATCTGTGTTGATGATGCTACAATTACTGGTATTCGACTACCAACTTGTTTACAAGTTTTGAGGTGCATGATGTATCACTGCAACGTAGCAGCACACAGTGAGCGTCCAGGTTCTCTTGGTGCACCTTTTCGATTTACAACTGCCTAAATTGTGCTGAATCAAGTTACTGCTTTCTACGAAAAAGCAAACATTCCAATGGTGACAGAGAGGAGAGCATGTGAGAAGATTGTTCAGCTTCTTGATGAAAACAATAAACTTCGTTCAATGGATAAAAGTCGCCGAGACACACCAGCCACCAAACGTAAACTGGAACAAATGAAATCTATGTTGCAATAACTTTTCAACTGTGACCACCAGCAGTCGACTATTATCAAGAATGCGGAAGATCTAGCATTCTTGAAGTCTATAAAGAGACAGGTCATCCAGCTTTGGATCATTTGACAAAATACTTGCAAAAAGTCGCTCGACGCCATTCACGAGATGCCGCAGCATTGGAACGTCAGAAACGCGCAAGAGAAGAAAATGCAGGATGTTCAATGATATCAGTGCCTCCCAACGAGGGTAGCAGTGACGAACCCGATGATTCTACTTCTAAATCTCGGATCTCGTTTTTACGTATCCATCACTAGCAGTGCCATGTTATCCCTATCAATATCCAAAATGTTGTTTTGTCTACTAGATTCAGGGTATTGTTTTGTACTGTTTTCTTTATTAGCTTGTGCTCTAGTCATTACATTTAATTTTTTAGTTAGGTTGTAACTATGTTTTTGTTTTATGTGTTTATTTAATCTTCTTAATGATCTGCATTTTCTACTGCAATTAATGCATTCATGATCAGATTTATTTACTGTATTTGTATTCCTTTATAGTATTTTCTTTTCCAACTTCAACTGAATTATTGTCATAATTTAATTTATTTATTAGTTTTGTTTTTAATACTGTATAATTGTCTTGGTTGTTTTCTGCTAGTGATTTTGCCAAATGGTGGTTGTGTAATTTATCTATTAGAACTGTTATTTTATCTTCTCTTCTTTAACATTGTTCTGTGTGGCTACTGTGTCTATTCTCTCTAAAAAATTTACAATGTTCTCAGTACCATTCCAATTTTGTATGCTTTTGAATAGTGTACAAATGTTTTTATCTGTATCTGTCTCTAAGGGTTCCTCTATAATTGTTTCTAATTCTCTATTTTCTAACCATTTCATATAAATTTCTTTGGAATTATCTTGTATATTTTCCACATTTCCTATTATTAATGATGTTATAGGTGAATCCATTAAAAGTGCTTTATTTCCCCACTAATCCATGGTGTTTCAATATAAATTTTTGCTGTTTTACATTTCACTATTTCTCCATTTCCCATTCTTATTTCCTCTATGCTCCTCTAATATTTGTTCTTCCTTTACTAATTTTGAATCCAGAATAATACATGTACAGCCACTGTCTCTCAAGCACATTACTTTCCTACCATCTACATAACAAGGATAAAAAATTAACTCTCCTTTTCCTCCATCATGTTGCAGTTATGTATGTTGTTAAAGGAGTGTCTTTGACTTGATCACCTCTATTTTCTTGTTTTCTAATGGGACTAGTGTTTGGTGATTGTCTCTTATTGTTATATTTATGTTGTCTTTTATTAAAATATTTGTTTCTATCCCCATAGTTGTAATACTGTCTGTTTCTGTTTTGATAATTGTCAGTATGCTGTTTCCTAAACCAACAAGTATGCTTGTCGTGTCCTATCTTGTGACTAATTTGACATGGATTGTTAAACCTAGGAGGTAAGCTACTAAATCTTTCCTGGTAACACTATTTTTCATGAGATTAAATTTATTTTGTGTTGAACTGAACATTGGAGTGTTTACATGACTATCCCTAAAATCTGACATGGCAGAAATAAACGCTGATTGCTCTGTCAGCGGGAAGCCGAAAATTGAGGAGAGCAGGTCACTGTTTTCGGGTGTAGCCGAAAGCTCCCGCCTGAGGTGGCTGGCACCACAACTGACAAGCGAAGACTTCAAAACGCTCTGGTAAGGCTCGTTCAGGATTGTCCATCTGAATGTCCATCTGAATGTCCTAGAGCCTAGAAGTCGCAAAACTTTTGAACGAGAATGACGTGGATGTTGCAATGTTACAAGAGTGCATCCTTGGACTTAGGACAGTCCACTTCACTGGCTATTCGTGCTTCCGTTGTGGGTGCAAGAACTGCAGGGGATTGCGACCCTGGTCAGAAATACGCTAAACGCTCAGCCGAGCAGCGCCCACGGCTCACGCGGAAAAATGGATACGCTTGCGGTGGATGTTTATAAGGATGGAGGAAGTACCATTGTGTAACGTGTACAATCCCCAAGACGGAGCTCAGTCTAACAGCTGAGGATACTCTGCTTGGCACCTTCGTATGCGGTGATTTCAACGCCATGTCTCCGGCATGGGGCTATGAACGCACTGATGCGGCTGGCCAGAGGATTTGAGGAGATTTGTAATATTACAAATTTAGTTAGGTTGCAGGACCACGAGTCTGTACCCACCTTGCTGCACGGTGCGAGTGGGAGCGAAACGAGACCCGACTTAACACTCGTCTCGGCTGACCTGGCCTGTAACACCTCTTTTCCGCGTGCTAGATTGCGTCGGTAGTGATCATAAACCTGTTCTCGTCTCAGTGGATATTCCTCCACCTGAGAGAAACCCAGGAGCTTTCAAGCATAGAAGCTGGGTTTATTCAAAAGCAAATTGGGACGTGCCTTCAAGGTAGCAGCTGACGCTGCCTTGGAGAGGGTAGATACCGAGTGTGGAACAGTCGACGTTGTATACAAGGAGATCACTGAAGCGATCTTAGGTGCCGCACGTAGGACGATCCCAAAGAGCCTACCGAAACGTAAGTTCAGACCATTTCAATTACAGCCCTTGCAAGGTTAGTTCGGCAAAGACAAGCCGCTCGAAAGATTTGTCGATTGAAAACGCCGAGGCGCGCCGTGAGTACAATAAACTAACTGAGCAAGTAAAAGGGCGTCTGCTGAGGCCAAAAAGCAGAAATGGACTGATACATGCGAGAAGTTGATCTAAGGGAGAGCCAAAAGACATGGAAATTACTGAAAGACTTGACCCGCTGGGGGCACTAGAACTGGTGCCCCGATGCAAACGGACTCCAGGCCTGACGGCTAGCGATAGCAAGAAGGCCGAAGTGCTTAACAAGCACTTTGCAGAGGTCAGCAAGTCGAGTAAGAAGAGTACATTGTCCAAGGCACTGGATAAAGTCCGACGGGTCAAAGAGAAGGCTGAGTTTGGCACGGAAAATCGAGACACGTTCAGAGCCCATTCCGTCAATGAATTGCAGTCGCAGTCAGAAGTGTCGCACAGAAAGGTCCTGTGTGGCGACTTGATCAGTATGAGATGATTGATCCACCTTCGGCGCCAGACAGCGTGTCACTTCAGTTATCACTGCCGGTTGGTTAGGTAAACTCTCAGAAAGGAGGGTGTTCGTTGTATGCTGAGACTTAATAGTGGGAAAAAGACTACTGGGCTGAAAGTTGCTACCGTCCTATTTCTCACTTCATGTGTTGGGAAAGTAGCTGAACGCATGGTCAACGGAAGGTTGATGTGGTTCTTAGAGGAAAAAGGGCTTATTACCCCAAAGCAAGGAGAGGCTGGTGGGTGAGTGCGATGGACATGGTCACGCTCCTCGTCCAAGAAATAGCCGACGGCTTTCAGAGAGCTGAGTCAACGGCGGTAGTTTTCCAGATCTCAAGCAGGCTTACGATCGAGTCTGGCGACCAGGACTATTGTTGAAGCTACAGCGGTTGGGTGTCACCGCTGAGATGTACATTTGGTTACGCAGTTTCCTCAGTAATCCTACTATCACGACACGCGTTGGGAGCAGCGTGTCGAGGAAACGGACCTCGAACAGGGTCTTCCACAGGGCTCTGCCCTCAGTTGTACATTGTTCCTAGCTTTCATTAATGACCTGCCTGAGTTTCTGGGATGTAAAAGCCTACTGTATGCTGACGATTTAGCAATCTGGAAGACCGGAAGGAGGCTCTGTCCCGAGAGGGCACTCCAGAAGGACCTGACTACGGTCGGCTGTTATACTAGGATGTGGGGGCTAGAGATTAACGCCTGAAGACCGCTACCTGCTGTTTACCATGGGCACGAGTGTCCTTAAGGAGCCATTTAGACTGAAGGTAGAGGGTGAGGTTCTTGCTCTGAACCTAAGCCCAAGTACCTGGGAGTAACACTTGACAGAAAGCTTACTCTGCACACATCTGTCGGAGGTTGCCCGCCGCGCCCTCAGACAGACTGAATATTGTCAAGAAGTTGTCGAGCACGTCCCGGGGGGCTCGAGCAGATGTCCTGAGGTCGCTGTACATGGGTGCAGTAAGGTCTCAGATTGATTATAGCCAGGTTGTGCAGGTCTATGGGTCTAAGTCCTCTTTAGAGGCCCCAGATGTTGTACAGGACCAGGCTCTCCGGCTGATCACAGGCACTTTTCGAACGGCACCCACAGCAGCGGTGGAAATCATGGCAAATGTGCCACCTCTAGGTATCCGTAGAGAGCAGGGCCGTTTTGACCGCGTATGAGCGGTTCAAGCGGCAGGAAGAGACCCCGTCCCAAGGGGAGATGGTCGATGGCTGCGGAAAGAAAGCGGCTCTCGATGCAGCTCTTTATGCACCACGCAGTGAGACTTGCCTGAGATCAAGCTGCTGACTGACCGCCTAATGCTAGAGACTGTCTCAAGGCTCCCACTGGCGAGGCTCTCTTACATGCCCGAGGTACGCACGACCCTGGTCGAAACCAATGCTGGGAACGCAAAAGGATCGCTGAACCATCACGGATGTGGCTATGGAGACGATTGGAAACTATTCGGGAACGCTATACTGGCCTATACTGATGCCTCTGTATCCAGTAGAGACGGCCGGACAAGCGCCTCGTTTGGGGTCCACATCACTTTCCCACAAACTGGCTTTGTGAAAGACCATGCTGGCCTATGTGGGTCACTCTGTGCTTACGAGGCAGAGATGACAGCCATTACTGAGGCAGTGAACCATAGGGGAGCTAATCGGTGAGGGTACTTTGCCTGCTCTGACATTGTCATTCTCATCCGACGCGCTCTCTGTTCTCCAAGCTGTAAAAGGGACAGGAGAATGGCCGCTTCTGCTGGAAGCCATGCTGATGGCAATACAGGGTCTTGTGTCCCAACATCACGTGCATGTGACCCTTCAATGTTCCCGGGCATGCGGACGCCCGGCAATGAAAGGGCAGACGGCATTGCCAAGGCAATAGTCCAGTCGACAGATTCCCAAGTGCTGCCCGTGAGCAAAAGAAAGAGCTCATTCGAGGCAGCACGTTCCATGATCTGCCTCTTTGGACAATCGAAGTGGTTCTCGGGCTGGGCTCATGGGGTGAACGGAGTTAACATCCGGAAAGTCCTAGAGCGGCCGTCCAAAACTGACCCGTGGTGGAAGCTCCGCGTGTCGAGTAGGCGCTAATTGCCCAGTTCCGAACTGGGCACTGTCCTATTGGCGCGTACTTTGGGAGGTTGAGGCCCAATGTCGACACCCTTTGCAGACACTGCAGGGAAGTGGAGGAAACCGTAGATCATTTGTTATTCGAGTGCCCCGGACTGGCGGACCACAGGGTGGGACTCAGTCCGAAGCCTGCTGGCCATTGGGCTCTATGGCAGTCTTCAGATGTTGAGAGACACAGCAGGTCTGATCTCACGGGCTCTAAGAGACTAAGTCTCAGCCCGCAGATAAAACTGAGAGAGTTCAAAGAGAGAGAGAGAGAGAGAGAGAGAGAGAGAGAGAGAGAGAGAGAGAGAGAGAGAGAGAGGATAAACTTAAAACATTACAAGAACAGGATGAAAGTTTAAAAATTTATTTCAATAGAGAGGAAATGAAAAATAAAAACATAATATATAAGGTAGAAAATGACATTTTAATAAGAAAATACACTAGGCATAACAGGTCATTTAAACAAATAATGATTCCTACAGTTTTAAGAAATAATATACTAAAAGCAGCTCATGATTGCTACTTAGCAGGTCATTTGGGTGTTAAGAAAACACTAGATAGAATTAGAAGATATTGTTACTGGCCAGGTGTCATAGGAGATGTAAAAAGATTTGTTAAGGCATGTAAGGAATGTCAACAATATAATCACATAGGACCAAACACAGAGCTCCCATACAAGAAAGCACAACAAACATTCCTTTTTATAAAATTGCCATAGACATAATTGGACCTATTTCAGTAATGTCCAATAGAAGGCATAGATATATTTTAACAATGATAGACTTAGCAACACGCTGGGTTGAGGCAATTCCATTAGTAGATATAACTGCAGAAACAATTTGCAAAGCATTATTGTCTATTTTTACAACTTTTGGTTTTCCTAACACTATATTATCAGACAATGGTACTCAATTTAAATCACATCTTACTCAGGCAATTACTCATATGCTTAACATTACACAGGTATTTACAGCTAGGTACAGACCTCAATCAAATGGTTCCATAGAAAGAGCAAATCAAACCATAAAGACCATGTTAAGAAAAATAATTAGTGATCATGGACAGGATTGGGACACATTTTTTACTCTCCTTTAATTTTATTCGCGTATAGAGAAATAATTCCTCATGAAACAACAGGTTTTACACCATTTGAACTCATGTTCGGTTCAAATCCTAGAGGACCATTACAGTTATTCAGTGAAAATATAATTAATACAGATAATGAACATATTAGTCCATTTGAATAGGTAGATAAAACCAGAAATAACATACTGTATTCAAACAAATATGCAGAAGAAAATCTCATAAAGAAAATAAATACCATAGGGATCTTAAAAACAAAAAAACAGGTACTTGAGGGAATTTGAAGTTGGAGATCTAGTTTATGTATTGATACCCAAAGATAATGAAATTGGATGGAGAGTAACTATAAAATAATAAACAAAATAGGAAATGTGGACTATTCAGTAGAAATAAATGAAGAGGGTAGAACATTTCATATTGATAGATTGAGAGATATTTTAGATCCTCCTACAGAATTAGAAACCATTGTACAACAGATTCAGTCTTTAAATTGTTTAATCGGAGAAGACAACACTTTATAGTTTAGAAAATAATATTAATGACACTGATCAGATTCCAGTAATAAGTTTAGATCAACAGGATGACATGAATAAGATTAATTTTGCACCAGATATACCTGCAGATATAAAAAACAACTAATAGAAACATTAAATTCTTTTCAAAATGTAATTTCTAACAAACCAGGAAAGACAAACATAATTAAACATTCAATCAAATTAAAAACTGAAGAACCAATTAAACCTAAATACTATGACATTCCATTTAAATACAGAAATGAAGTTCAAAAAGAAATAGAACAATTACTAAATAGTGGATTAATAAGAGAATCAGATTCCAGCTATTGTTTTCCAATAGTGGTAGTAAAGAAAAATAATGGCAAAATTCGTTTATGTTGTGATTACAGAAGCTTAAATTCAATTACAGTGATAGATAAACAACCTTTACCAAACATAGAAGACTTAGTTCAGGAAATGTCAAATGCCAATATTTTCACACACCTAGATTTGACTAGGAGGCTTTTGGCAGATAGAAGTTCAGGAAGATTCTAAACAATATGTTACATTTAAAACTCATGAAGGATTTTAAGAGTGGAATGTTATGCTCTTGGTTCAGTGAACAGCACTGCAACGTTCACTAAATTTGATGAATAAGTTATTAAGAAACATTGAAAACATTAGATACTATGTGGATGACATATGTATTTACACTAAAAACTGGTCAGACCATATAAACAGTTTGAATAAATTACTTAGAAATTCTTCAAATTAATAATTTAACAGTATCACCTGAGAAAATAAAAATAGGTTTCAAAACATAGATTTTCTTGGATATCATATTGGTCAAGGATTAGTCACACCAACAAACAATATTCTTAAAAGAATTTTTGATATTCGCATTCCAGAAAAGAAAAAAGAAGTTAGATCTATTATAGGGATTATGCAATTTTTATAGAAAATTTATTCCTAACTTTGCAAACTTAATTGAACCTTTAGTTAAATTAACTAAGAAAAAGATGCAACAAAAAGTTGAATGGAATTCAGAATGTGACAATGCATTAAAGAGAATAAAACAATATTTTGAAGAAAACCAATTTTAAGTTCAATAGATATGACAAAGAAATTTATTGTAGGCACAGACGCTAGTAAGACATCAATCGGTGGATGTCTATATCAAGAACAGGATAATATCAATAAACCAATACTTTATTTGAGTAGAAAAACTGTCAGACACTGAAAGTAGATATTCAGTAATAGAACTAGAATGTTTAGCTTTAGTTTGGACAATAAATAAATTAAGTGAATACTTACTAGGCAATGAGTTCACTGTGTTAATAGATCACAAACCTTAGCTAACCTTGAATACCAAAAGCATAAATAATGCTAAACTAACACGCTGGTCTTTGTTATTACAAGACTACTCATTTAACATAAAATACATTAAAGGGTCAAGTAACCATATCCCAGATATCCCAGATATTTTATCGAGACTCAGTCAGAATTATTCAAACATAGAAAATACTGTATTGGGACAACAAGAATATAATGATTGGAATAACAAGTATAAATAAATGAATATAGGAACAATAATGAAACATAAATTTAATTGGAACAAATAGAAATGAAATATAGTAGAACAATAATGATAATGACTAGAATAATAAGAATATTGGAACTATAAGTAAAAATAATATGGATATTGGAACGATTAATACAAATAAGAGTTGTATTTGAAAAGAAAATTGTATGTATTAAAAAGATAATATGACACATAAATAATGATAATGACATTTAAACTTGTCAAGTACACTATTGTATTGAGTATATTGACTCAAATATTTTTTAAAATCATGTATATTGAAGGATTCATATTGATGATTGATGCATAATGTATTTAAAATAGAAATATGCATACTTAATTAAGATGGGAATGAGGAGAGATTGTGTTTAAAATAAAACACATACACTAAACAAGTATAATGTACATGAATATGTTGTAAGAATGATTAATTACTCATTCATTTCATCTGTTAGATGAAAATATTAATTGAAGTTTATGCAAAGATTTTATTATGCAATGGTTACTAATGCATATTTTATTGAATTTGTTCATTGTTTGAAGTTAATTTGTTCAAATTTTTATAATGATTTTAAAAAGTTAAATTTTTGTTAAATCCAATCAAAGGATTATTGATTATGACATTAATTATTGTCAAGAAGACTTATTAGTCTCAAATATGTAACTTGAACAATTATTGACTAAAGAAGTCAAAGATATGAATATTGTAATAATATATCAATTTTATTAAAATTATGTTTAAATATTTTATACGTCAGAAGACATAATGAATTGTACATGGTAATAATATTAAATATGTCAAGATAAATTATCACGAAAAAGTGCAAAGTTAATATATTCACACTATATAAAATGATGAGAAAGACATGAAGAAAAAATGTCTTATATAATTGATGAGCACAATGAATATTGTCAAATCACTAAGGAAAGTGTTGACATTGTGATAAAAGAAAAGGTCTTCATAAGAGATGAAAGAAAAATAAGAAGTTTGTCAAAAGACAACATGAAATAAAATGCTCTCATACAAAAGAAAAGAATGATAATGATGTGAAGAAAAATATGAAAGTGTTGAAGATATTGAAATAAATTCATTAAGTGAATATAAAGAAGAAATTGAAATGACAATTAAGTCATAGAGATAGAAAATAATCACCATAAAAAAAAAAAGCGCAGTACTGATAAAGAAAGGGAGATATTGCATGATAATTAAAATGCACTTAAACTTAAGAAGTTGGTGTACTTGGTACCAACTTGTGAATAATCACTTGTTATTGTATACATTTTTTTTGTTATAGAACTTGATTGATAATAATATTTTTGAAAATCGACAATTTTCTCTTTATGTCAATATTATGATATGCTATATTGATGCATTTAAAAATTGAAATATGAGATATAGTATTGACAAGAATATTTTTATTAATAAATTTTGTATCATAACTAGTTTGATATTTTGTATCATAACTAATATGACATATGTGTATATACATTGACATGTTTATAGATGACTATTGATATGATGTGATACAACACTTTTTTTTTATTTTTGACAAAAGTAAATTTTATTAAATTAACGACAGAAAAATGAGAGGAACAAAAAACTAAATGTATAACATTTGTTTTTGAATATATGTGATGTTGGGGAATGATCAGTTTAGGCTAGAATAATGTTATTTGGCACAGATGGTTTGAATTATCTGGCCACCTAGTTTAGCGGAAGTGATATTATTATTAGTTAGAGCAGACGATACTGAGAGATCGACCAACTGAGACCTTGTTATGTAAGAATATATTTTATCACATCATTTGTATTGTACTATGTCAAATAAGTTCCTTTATATGCAAATAAATATATGTACATGTATACATAGAAGTCTACTCAGTGCTTTTTACATGTAGTTCGTTCTTTTAAATATAATTTAATACACCAAGTCGTCAACAAGAATAACTCCGAAGAGACCATACTACCTTTTATAAAAGTTCCTTAGAAATATAATATATATACAACTGATATATAGTACCACAAAATCACCTATGACAAAAACAAATTGTGATTTATCATTTTATAAATCGGTAAAGGAAAAAGATATTTGCATGCAATTATGCATTCTTTTTGTACACCGCTGCAAGTAAATCTGAATCAATTATAATGATATCATGAATAGTTTATTCTAATCTGAATTTTAGTATTACCTACGAAGCCCGGAATTAGAATGGTAAGGTAAATTCCTCTTCAGCTCTTAAAACAGCTAGAAGTTCGAAACAATGACAGAAGTCATTAAAAAGTTGTTGATATCTGTAATTCCAATCAGTCAAGACAGCTGATATAAACATGATGGAAAGCTTGGATAGAATTAAAGAATTTTCAAAGCATGTTAGTTATATTTTGGTGACATTTTATTACTGCATCATAATAAAGTTAACTCGGTGATGGCATTAGCAATATTCAGGCCCTGGGACGCGTCTTTTCGGGGCTTAAAGCGAATGTCATAGGAAGTGTCCAGAGCTGTAGTTGTTTGCTGTTTATCAGGGGTAGTCTAATGCCGCTATTTGAGTATTATGCGGTTTTCGATTAGTTTTAGTTAGAACTTTATAAGCCAGATTTTATTTCTATTTTTTTTATTATTTTTTTTTAGAATTTATTAGTTGTCTGTGGTCATATAGTAATTATTAAAAACTGAATTCAGCTCTATCAATTTGGTTCATTAGAAAACAATGTAAAATTAGGGTTTAAAACGACTTTCTCACCGTTTAATACTTTTAATATGAAAAATGTTAGCTCTTACAGAGCCAGGATGTTCCAAATACTGATAATACAAGAACAGTACTCAAGAGGCATGAACAAATATGAATTAAGTACCCAAGGTACAAGTACATTAAACGTACAAGTAGCCTACTCAAAGTTGATAATACAAGTACAAGTACAAGTTAACAGATAATAATTCAAACAGACCAGTGTCTGTCATAGTGTGAGTCGTGACCTACTGGTAGGTCGCTGACTAAATTTACGGATCGCAAACAAAATCTAAATTTATAATCTATGTAATGTACAATTCCAACTCACTTCTATGTGTTACATATAAAAATGAAAATTTTGAACCTTTAGAGTAAAAGGGGAAAATCTATTTAAATATAATGATGGCGTTTTTATTTCCTTCTATTTTTTGTAGCTGATTGGTAGAAGGTCATAAGTAAACTAGTTTGAATACCACTAATCAGAATCTAGCCAAAAATAAGAAAAAAAGTACAAAGTTTACTGTAATAATGGCTACAATTTGTCATTAGAAATAAATGTGGAAAAAATGTTGAGTTTTTGCAACTAAGTATCCCAACGAAATGTTTCTTTTTGGAAATGGTTCTAATTCGTCAACAAATTAAAAAGTAAAACAAAGACCGTAAAAAAGAACTACATTTTTATAATTAAAAAAAATAATTAATCTGTCTATGTGTCAATACAAAAAATGAACATCTAACATTAGGTGACCACTTATCAAGTGGCGTTGATAACAACTTGGGATGGTGAAAGGGTTTCATAAAAGGACGTCCTAAAAGTGATGACCCCGTAAGGAGGCTCCTAGCTGCAACTGAAGGCATACGACCAATTAGGATGCCCTAGCACCGTCAGGAGGCCGTAGTACCGTCAGGAGGCCGTAGCACTGTCAGGAGGCCGTAGCACCGTCAGGGAGGCTGTAGCACCGTCAGGATCCCGTAGCACCGTCAGGAGGCCGTAGCACCGTCAGGAGGCCGTAGCACCGCCAGGAGGCCGTAGCACCGTCAGGAGGCCGTAGCACCGTCAGGAGGCCATAGTACCGTCAGAGACCCTAGCCACGCCGAGACTAAGTAATGTGCCAGGAGACCCTAGCCTATTAAGGATGCCGTAGCACCGTCATTAGGCTGTATAACTTGCCAGAGGCCGTAGCCCCATTTGGAGACTCTGACATGTCAGAGGCCCCTCTAATAATAAAAGAACAATTTCATAAAATATAAATAAAGAAAGGACTCCTTTAAAAACAACATTAATTATATATGACTTGGAAAAAGTTGCTTCAGCTTATTAACTACGAGAGCTGCTGCCAAATGCAACTGGAGATTCTACCAATTTCTAGAACAGTGTTTCACAAAGTGTGGTATACCCATGGAAATACTTAAAGAGTTCGAAGTAGGCACACGGAGGGTAAATCCGAATCGTAAAACAAGAAATAAGTCGGAAACATTACTTAGATTTTGCGGTATTAAAACATCTGATAGATCAGCATTGCAATATCGTAATCACAATATCTAATTGAAGAACCTTGCGGAAACCGAATGTATTAAAAACTATCGCATCTTGAAAAAAAGAAATAAAAGACAGGAAAGGGTTGCAGGTGAAAAGAGAGTAGGAGGGAAAGAAAAAGAGCTGCAATATTGAAATCCGTGTGTATGTTTGGTCTAGTAGTGTCGTCATGAGCATTGATTCTATGTGGCCTCCTCACACCCTCCAGATGATAGCGTGAAGATTACACAAATGATTGAGGAAATTAAAAGTCGTATTTTTTATACCGATGTTCGTTTGCGATCTTGAGGAAAATTATTAACTTGAAGCTTTTCTTAGTGAGAGATTTGAGCGAGAACCTTAAACATGACTGGAAAAGGTCATATATAGCTATAAAAATGGTCCTGTGTTTATTGGAATATAGTTAATGCTATACTAATCATAATAAAAGGACTACAAGTTTAAATGTATAATAACATCACTTATATAAAAATCGTATATGTTGTTAGTTCAATACTTTACACAAAAATATAGATCTTTGTTCGTTTGTGCTTTGTATAGCATAAAAACTTCAATACATTTTCTCTAAGAGTTATGGCCGGCAACACTCACGCCTCGACCCTGACACATATTTATTTCGGTCGTTTTCCCATGCCTTAATACGAGTGATGAGATAGTGGCATTCGCTAACCACGCAATGACTCCTCCACCTTCAGTTTTTGCGGGAAAAAGCTGACGGAAATTGCGTTGGTGATCTATATATAAAAAGCATCGTGCTGTGATTCATGCACTCAGAGTAACGGTCTGTCGCACGCCGAAAACACAACACATTGAGACGAGTACCAGAGAGGACGCAGAGAGCAGATGAGTTCAAGTACAGTTTAGAGTTGGTCGCTGAAAACCCATGGTTTGTTTTTGCAGCAAGTTCGATACCGACACGTCGCCATAACACCCAAACGGTGCTACGGCCTCCTGACATGTACGCACAATAAACTCTGGTTTCGCCTGAACATTATAACCTGTACTTTGTACTATTTGTTGATTTTGAATAAATCTTGTATTATTCTCTAATACAAACTCACGTGTCCTTATGTTTACCTAGAGAGAGGAAAGTCAGCAATAACAATAGTTGAAATTCTGCTTCAATGGATTCTTGAAAATAAACATTAGGGGGTACTTAAACATCCTGATTATCAATTTAACATGTGTCCGGTTTTACAGAGAAAGTAAAAAATTCATGTCTATTTTATTACTTTGTGTCTATATGAAGTAAATTTCTCAATATTTAAGATATTAAGCAGTGGCGTAGTGAGGAGGAGAGAGGCAAATGGGGGGGGGCATCATGCCTCGGGCGCTACTCACAAAGGGGAGCCAAATGGTATACTTTACATATAATATTATATGGATTTTTAATGGGAAGGGGCCCCGCTGTGCCCCGGGCCCAGGTTAAGCTCAGCCACTGACATTAAGTAAGAAAAGGAACAGGGTTTCGGATGTGTAACTGCATTTCAGATAAAAATTGTCTCAGCGTTTACACATTGAATAATTTTTTTGATTTTAATAAATGTTTTTTTTTTAACAAAATGGTCACAATTCTACAAAACCAAATCTTAAGATTTTTTATTTTTTTTTTTTGCAAATGAAGAAAAAAAAAATATGTGTGTTTTATTTCCATGGTATCTAAAACATATTTAATTTGGGTCAATAGAAATTAATAATATTTTAATGATATTTTAATGATATTTTAATCAGTTAACGAGTCAAAACAGTCAGGGGTGAAAATGTTCTGTCACCTTTGCATCCTGTCTTTGTATAATCCAGGGCTGGAGAGCGGGTGTCGGTGTCGGTTATTTTCCTAAGCGAGATTCTCTACAGTACAACGATTTGTCAAAATTAACAGAATTGTGACTGAAAGCAGATAGGAAGGCTATATTCCCTCTGTTATTCAACTCAATCATTGTAAATCATAAGAAATGTTTAGTTTGCATCTCTCTATCAATATCTATGTTGGAGAAAGATTACACACAAACCTATTCAAGTCTTTTAGAACCTGAACGAATGACATGTTTCAAATGTTCACAATCAAAGTTAACTCAACAACTAACACTCACCACAGCTTTTAATTTCTCTCAGCCAGACTGAAACATTTCCAATCTACGTTACATTGGCACTACATAAAAGCCCAGTCCGTAGTTATTGAGGCGCCATGTGTGAGTTTTTTTGGCGCCCCCAGACCCCCCCCCCCCTCCCCCAACAGTTTTGAAAAGTGTGCAACCTATTACAATACATAAATATTTTTTACTTCATATTTAATTTGGGTAAAATAACGATTCCTTCCTTTATTAGCTGTTATTATGCAGTGTCTTCATAAGTCTCTTTCATCTAAAAATAGGTTTGGAACAACCATCTTTTTCATTTTCTGTAGCCCTTGCCGTGATTTTATTTCAGCAATTCGGATTCTCTGAATGGCCACTTAAAAACTACCAAGCATCATTGTTCCAGTGTTGTTGGATATGTCTGGTACTTTGTGCAGTGACTGGCTGACTTAGGCACCGGTGATAATAATCTTCACCAATACTTGAGCATAAGCCTACACATTAAAGAGAAATTATTAAAAGTAGCGCATTGGCCGCTTCAGGTTTACTATAAAAATAACATCCCGCATACTGTGGCATATCTTGAAGTAGATCATACACTTTTGTTACTTCAATGTATTCACTGCAGCTACTCTTGATGTCCATATCCGGTGTTTTTCTTCATCTTTCAATGTGTTCAACTGATAACTTTTTTTATCGTAATGCATGCAAGCCACAATAAGTTGTTAAATTTGATTCAAGGGTCGGACCAAAAGCAGATCAATGGAGTGTTTATAATACCGGCACAGGTCCATGGCCTGGGGCTGGGGACCACTGTGTTAGTGGGTGCCTAGGCAGCCGGCCAGTTTGATTATAATTTAGAGCGGCAACATCCAGATAATGAATAGGAAGATAGGTAACGCTGCAAATGCACCGATATATCAAACTTGTATCAAAATTTATAATTGCATATCATGCAGTGGCGTAGCTAGGGTGGGGGGAGGGGGGTCTAAATTTGAATTTAAGCCCTCTGGCCCCCGCTTGAGGGGGGGCTCCCAAACGAGTTTCCATTTTTTTTATTTTAACACTACAAAATGAAAAGCGTGCTACAGAAAGACGAGAGGCTGCAAAATCAAGGAAAATTTGATGGGTTTTTTAAGAAAAAAGCTGGATAATAGCAGTGAAAACAAAGAAGACCATGAACATGGCGAAGATAAGTATAACCATTCAGATAATTCATATATAAAGATACAGCAGTGTACCAACAGCTGTCAAGTACTTAGCAAAAAACCAACTCAAGCTTACTTGGCCACAAAGAAGTACTAGATTCTCCAAGTCCTGGGAACTTCCTAGAATCTTTGAAATTTCTTGCAGAATTTGATGAAGTTACGTAACATCACTTGAATAATTCAACATGAGTTCATAAGCTTGATGGGCAATAAAGATAGGGAATCAATTGTTGGGAAAGTCAAGCAAGTTTGTTACTTTTTTCTGATGTTTGATTCCACTCCAGATGTTTCTCACAAAGAACAAGTATCCATTAAAGTTCGTAACTTGGATGTCGAGAATTTTGAAATAAAAGAGTCATTCCTTGGTTATTTTGAAATTGTGAAGCAAGATGCACAACATAATGAAGAACTTGTTCTTGAAAACTCTTTAAGACATTGAACTAGACTTTAAATCTGTGCACAAATCAAATCTATGATAACGCAGCCACAATGAGTGGCCGTTTGTTTGGCCGGCAGAAACGTCTCTTAGGTGCTAAATCCAAACGTAACATTTCTGAACTGTGATAATCACTTCTCAACTTGGCAGCTCTTCATTCTGCTGAGATAGATCTAGCAATTGGCACCTTTTTTTCATGAATTGCTCAACCTTTTTCCAATTCACCCCAGAGACAAAACTGGAAGAAACTGGAGCCGGGAAACTTAAAAAAGGGAGAGTAGCAGCCCACATGGTGGGTATTCTCAAGAGAAGAAGCTGTCGTCACTCTCCTTGCAGCTTGACAAAGATGTTGAAGAGATTAAGACTCTTTCATGCTTTCATCAAATGATGAGAAACGGACGAAACTGATCACCCAATCCATCGAAAGAGCAAAAGAAGGAATTGAATGCTATGGATTTCCTGTAGGCAAAACAACCAGAAGAAAGAAAAGACTTGATGGGGAGTTGAGTTCTGATGTAGGACTGTAAATAGAACAGCAATTCAAAAGTGTTGCGACAGAAGTGCTTGACAGACTTCATATGGAGATGAGCAGATAGATTCCAAAGGCTGCAAAACCATGTGGGCACCCTTGGGGTTCTTCTTTAAACCAAGACACCTCTTGAATTCTATGGATGATTACACACTGATGAAAAACTGTTACTTTTTCCTGTTTGTATGATGACATACAGGCAAATCACTAATTCAATGGTGTCATTGATGCAAGAGTACTTTCATCAACAAAACCAGTACCACAATCACCAACTGACTTATTGAGGAAGCTGGCTTCAAATGATAATGATGTTTGCTCAAACCTTGCAACCTCCATCCGAATACTGCTAACTCAGGCCACTTCCATTGCATCATGTGAGAGAGTATTCTCAAAACTCAAAGTCAATCAAAAACTATATCAGGAGTACAATAACGCAAGAAAGGCTTAGCAGCATGGCTTTAATGTAAGTGAAGTCAAAAATACAAGACAACATTGACTTAGATGATGTTATAAATGCCTTTACTGCACAGAAAGCACAACGTGAGGAAAATGAATTGAGATTTGTCACTTGTGCATTATCTCGTCACTAAACTATGGAATTATTCATTAAAAGAGTTTTAATGATTATTTTTTGTTAATTTTATTGATATACTGTACTAATTTGAATTCAGACATACTAAGTACGTTATCTCATGTCAAATCTGCAGGGGCCCCCAAAAGGCCAAGCCCCCGGGCCCCCAAACCCCCTAGGGGACGCCTCTGATAATATGTGCACAAATATTACCAGTCGATTTGATTATACATTGTAGGATGTTAGTGTCAGGACAGTGAAAATAGGTCAGGTGTAGGTGAATGTAAGTTCAAGCTTTGGGACAATTTAAAGTAATTTGATATGAGATGGGGAGCAGAAATGCAGACAGAACCCATTAACTTTAACGAGGTAGGGGGATTTTAGACAAAGAATAGTATCAAGGTAGAATTCAGGAAGAGGCGTAGATGTGGGTAGGTTCATGAGTTCAGGGTAGGGCAGCACTACAACTAAATCAAGTCAAGAAACAATGTGTCAGGGCGGAGAATTCAATTAACATTAGAAGTGCGATATCACGTTTAGTCTGCTAGGTTCAACAAACTCTTAATTATGCAGTGAATGGGAGACTTTTAGAATGATAGGATGCTTTGTCCAGCTAGTCTATATAAGAGAATGTAAAGTTAGTTCGGGAGGAATTGTTGAGAGGAAGTGTTAAGCGTAGATTGACCGTGTTGTTGTGTAGTTTTGTTAGATTTTGAGGAAGGTAGTTAATGAGGAAGAAACGAAGGAGTAAGAATTGTGTGGTTATTTTCCGGAGTTGATAGTTTGTAATGTGTTTGAAGCTGTTGATCTGTAGTGGTGATTTACCTTTTGTAAACAAATCAGAATAAATAAAGTGATAGTGATTTATGATATTCAATTCATCTGACTTGTCACAATTTATTGGGTGTAGTTGTGAGATGCATAGTGTGCTGTGAAAGATAATTAAGTGAAAGAAAGTAAAGAAGTAACAAGTAGCACAATCGCCATCCCTGACAATTTGGTGTCAGAAGTGTAGGACTAATCTCATTGTCCAGTGAACCCATGCTTGTTAATAGGAGTCAGTAAAGACAGTTCAATTGGAGAAAAATTATTCCACTTCGATCAAAATGGAAGAAATAATTGGTGCAGGTAAACAGTTGGGTTTATTGGGCAAAGCGTTTCAGAAGTTTGTTGAGAAGCAGAGAGAAAGACTAGAACGACAGCAGCAAAGATTATACGAAGCGGAACAAAAGAAAAGGACAGACAAGAACGAGAAAAAGAGAGACAACACCTAGCTGAACAACTAGAAAAGGCCAGAGCCCATGAGCTGGAAATTGAAAAGTTAAGGGCCGCAAACAAAACAATAGTTCATTTTTCGTCATCGGGTCCTTAAACGAACCATGTTCTGATTCAGACAGCGGAAGACAAGAGATAGCTCACACTCAACAAAACCAACATGAAGAAGAGGTTGTCGAAATGGAAGCCGATTCACAGACATCTCTAGTTCAAACGAGGGCCGAAAGATACCAGGAAATCAGACAAGACGACAAGCAGGGTCAGAAAGTTCCGGATTTTAATCCGACTCTGACGAGTTCCCTGAACAACAGATGATTGACGAGTCCATGAAAACATTGTTCAAGGTGACAAAGTCCAGCGATCCATACTTATCAACCGGTTGCTCCCCTTTTTGAGCATCCATTTGGAGACAACCTGCAAGCCAATTTGCCAACTTCAAAGAATCACTTCTACCTGAAGCAATAAAGTTGTCATATTGCGATCTTGGTTGCCGATGCCGGAGAAGCCATGGTATATGACTGCAGACAGGCTACGCTAGGTTCAGAGAGAGCAAACAAATGCCGCTACGACAACGGTAACGAACATCGTCATCTCAGAGAACTAAGTGAGAACGACCTTGTTTTAGTGAGACTGCCTACAACGAGACATCTGACATGCCAGGTACCTTATCGTTTACTGCAAAAGGTCATCACTGAGGTCGATTATGTTATTGACCAGAACAAAAGGAATCAATGAGGATGTGACGGTAATGTGCCACCAGATGTTAGGGACAATTTACTCCAGTGCTGAGTGAGTATCAAGATATAGCGGCTGATGTTCCATGGAGTATAAGCACGGTGGAGCGTGAGATGGGCCTTGCACCTGGCACACCGGTCGGGCAGAAACCCTACACAAACCGGCTGCATTACAGGAAGCATGTTGCGACAAATCATCCCGCTCTGTACAATAGTACGAAACTATCCTAAGCGGAGAGTAACTACTCTAACATCGAGATAAAAATGCCCTGATATCCTATGGACTGTAACAAAACTCGTCAAGTATCTACTGGGTAAAACGTTCCACATTGTGACTAATCATAAGCCACCGGTATAATCAAACAAGAAAACAGATCCCTAATTCCAAACTAATCAGATGGTCGCTCATACTACAGGACTTTCAGTTTGTCATCAAAACCATTCCGGGCAAACAGAAAACGCACTGGCTAACATTCTCTCAAGACTAATTAACTGATATATTCTATTATCATGGTGAGGTCTCCAAGACCCACGAACACATTGAACAATTGATTGTTGTTGTTGTTGTTTTAATATTGCCCTTTTTAGTTCTTGTCATCATTAATCTGCTTTTCATTGACAATTTTATTTTGCTATTTTTTCTTCATGTCATGATGTCACTCTTCGTTTCCTCCTTTAATCTGAATGTAATTTAACAATTTATATGTTTTTTGTTTTTTTTTTAAGCAATCACAATATTTAACCATTTTCCCCCTCTCTTATCGGTTTTAAGGGAGATAGGTGTCGTTATTTTTTTTTTCTCTTTAACTTTGAAGGAGCCTACATATGAGTGTAGTTGGGAAAAAGTCTGCCTTCATTGTTTTTGGAAGAAAAAAACATACCTAACTTAAGGTTTAAGACATATATATTTAAGAGAACTTAAATGTAATTTTTTTATGTGGCATTAATTTTCTTGTTTTCGTTACTCTCTGAAGGATCCTACTTTTTGTAGGTGGTAAAAGATATGCCTTCAGTGGTTTTGGAAAAAAAACAAATGTTTACTAAACCATACAATCAATGTATTTTATTTTACTGAGCCTTTAAGATGAGATTTGGTAGATTTTGCTGAGATATTTTAAGACTTAACACTAACAGATTTTTTAAGGATAATTATGAGCATAAGCATTGTTGAAATGTGTTAATGATTTTTGAATATTTGTATTTCTTTTGATATTTTGGACTCACATTTGATGTGGAATTTATTCTTCCTTTTTTTCTGTTTTGTTTGATGTTAATATCATTGTTGCACAAGATTGTTAATTATAATAGAAAATTGCGTACTTTGTACGAAATTTTTTTACTGAGAGGGAAGGGTGATGTCAGGACAGTGAAAGTAGGTCAGGGTGTAGGTGAATGTAAGTTCAAGCTTTGGGACAATTTAAAGTAATTTGATATGAGATGGGGGAGCAGAAATGCAGACAGAACCCATTAACTTTAACGAGGTAGGGGGATTTTAGACAAAGAATAGTATCAAGGTAGAATTCAGGAAGAGGCGTAGACGTGGGTAGGTTCATGAGTTCAGGTAGGGCAGCACTACAACTAAATCAAGTCAAGAAACAATGTGTCAGGGCGGAGAATTCAATTAACATTAGAAGTGCGATATCACGTTTAGTCTGCTAGGTTCAACAAACTCTTAATTATGCAGTGAATGGAGACTTTAGAATGATAGGATGCTTTGTCCAGCTAGTCTATATAAGAGAATGTAAAGTTAGTTCGGGAGGAATTGTTGAGAGGAAGTGTTAAGCGTAGATTGACCGCGTTGTTGTGTAGTTTTGTTAGAGTTTGAGGAAGGTAGTTAATGAGGAAGAAACGAAGGAGTAAGAATTGTGTGGTTATTTTCCAGGAGTTGATAGTTTGTAATGTGTTTGAAGCTGTTGATCTGTAGTGGTGATTTACCTTTTGTAAACAAATCAGAATAAATAAAGTGATAGTGATTTATGATATTCAATTCATCTGACTTGTCACAATTTATTGGGTGTAGTTGTGAGATGCATAGTGTGCTGTGGAAAGATAATTAAGTGAAAGAAAGAAGAAGTAACAAGTAGCACAATCGCTATCCCTGGATAGTTAGTATACTGTCAATATTTCTTTTACGTTGTAAACAACTGATTGATAAAAGGCACATTAGCCAGTAATTACCGGAAAAAAATATGATCAATCGCAAAACTATATCAGTTTTACTTTAGTAGCATTCAAAAGTCAAACGATCGAAGTAAATATATAGTGTAATATTCAAATACAGCTTAAAAATTATGATGGGTCACGGCCACTGCGATTGGTCAGTGAACTCTCGTTTCGCAACGCGAGAGTTGGATTGCGAGGGAAAACTGGGGGTCAGTGAATGATTCACTGGAATTAGTCAGTGAGCGTTGGTCCGTTGAGAAGAAGGTCGAAGTCCTGGGTGCGGTTAACTAGCCAGACCGGCTCAGAGCTAAGTTCTTGTGAGAACTGCCCACCTCAGGTAATGCATTTTAATATACTTGATTATAACATTACTTTGTAGTAGCTGGTAAAGCTACGGCTTTTCTTAAGGCCCGCTGATGTGTATTCTGTTTTGAGGTAAATAAATGTGTGTTTTAGTGTATTTACTTCTGAGTTGTGCATAATTTATCGTTGTAAGTTGTGCGTCCTGTGTAACCACGTGGTTGGGACAAATATAAATGCTGGTTGTGAACTCAGTAGGTGATCACACCAATAGACAACGACCGCAGGGACTCCACTAGGGCACCTTGACAATGTTAAAGAATACACCATTTTTCCTTTTAAAAAAAATGTAACTAAAAATTTTTCGTATCTCTAACCTACATAAATTACTTTTATAGTGGTCTACGTAGGAAAAAACCTCAGTATACATATATATATTGACTTTAAAGTGTTTAAGGTAGGCTTAACATATTTTTTTATATAAATCTACCTCATTTTATTGTTTTCCTAATGCCAATAAATGATTTTGAAAGTATTGAGATGAAATAAAAAATTTGTTTTTTAAGTTATAGACCGGAAAAAAAGAACAAAAAAAAAACAGGTCTATAGGGAAAAAAATCAATGATTTTTAGACTTTCAGCGATACAGATAAGTAATTTGCAGGTTCTCTATGTACCGAAGTGTTGGACAGCTGGCACCCTAACATTAAACATTTTATAATTTATCGTGTTTTTGTATAAAAGTTTTTGTCACAGATTTCTGCCCTCAGATAAATAATTATATTATGAAAAAAAAAATCGTAAAAACTTAGATTTATAATTCATAAAAAAATAGCTGCTATATTGTCGCATATTTTTTATATACTAGTTATCAAAGGCCTGGTACCCGGACCGGCGAGTAGGCACACAGTTGGAGTTGAAATGGTGATATATATATATATTAGCTCGTTAACAATCAGTCTATATACTTGCAGTGGCCCCAAGGACATGAACAGATTATTGTAGCCAAAATACATTTGAGAATAGGGACACCTAATAATACATCAAATAAAATTCATATGTTAAATAGTTCCTCCCAAAAAAATAATCCTCACTATGGGTAGACATAAACAACAACTCTTAAAATCATAATCCTTCATAATATTTTAATAGACTCCTCTCCAAACAGTTATTCATTTAATGTTTTATGATGTTCAACATGGCGTATTTAAAAAAAAGAGAGACAGGAGTGAGTGCTTGTGTTAAGCAAAACGCCACATGTTTATGAGGTGGTTTATTTACTGTTATACACATTGTAGCATAGTACAATTAACTAAGAAAAAATTGCCGACCCGGCAGTGCAGAACCTAGGGATTTAGGGGCCCGGTGGTCTTGGCCTCTTTGGGGGCTGCCCTGCATTTTAACATGAGATAATTTTTTGACGCTTCTTAAGCTTGGTCCAAAGAAGAAAGAATGTTGTGTAGCTTTTAGCTGACCTTCAATTAAAAACATAGTATTCTATCAATGCAGTTGGAGGCCGCAGACGCAGAAAACATTAGGCCTCTTAAAAAGAAAGACATATCAAAGCTTTCAGCATTATAGTTCTGTGAAGGCAATGCCGAACCAAGGGATTTTAGGCATCTTCGGGAGTCACTACATTTTGACATGAGATAATGTACTTAATATTTAGTTTAAAAAATATTTTGGGGCCCTCCTCAAACTGGGCCCTCCATCCACCCTCTGTGTGAAGTCCCCATCATAAATGGGTTAGTTTGCATTGTAAACATTGTGTACGGCGCTACTCAATCTCAACCCTTATTCAATTCATTCATGTGACGTAATAGTAAAAAATGAAAAAAAGTGACGTATCTTAGGTTAGTAATAAAGGGAAATAATTGTACATTAGAAATAGACATATTTTAGAAATAATAAAAAATTCAAACAATATAAAAATTACATTATATTGAGGTATCCATAATTTTGGTTTTAAATTTAGATTGTGGAACATAACACAAAATATTAATTGAACGATTTCTGTAAATATTTCTTGTATGATCGCTTCTCATTTAATAACAAATTCGAACACCTTAGATTTATTACGTTACTGTGAGATATAGATAGACCTATGAAACCACTTTTCGCTTTAAATTTGTTTCGGAGAGTATCACAGAATATTTTGGCATGGTTTTGTGTTACCTCTCCTAAGATCGCTTTATTGAGGCGGTCGAAATCAGTATTACATTGTGATTGCCATTGGTATTTCGATCTTACCTGTTGCATGTTAGTGCACGGTGTTGTCACCTCGGCACTAAACATATGGCTGGTCCAATGTCATTTCTGGCAGCCATGTAGGAGACAATTTTTACTCGGCTGGCCAGTTGGTAGCCGGATCATGCATGTTAAGAAGAAAACAGTAAATGTTTCTGCCATCTTTGAATTGTTTATGCCGCAATCTTGAATGAATTGTTTATGCCGCCATGTTGGATGACAGATGGAAATCGCGATGACAGACGGAAGTCTCGATGACAGACGGAAGTAGCGATGACAGATGGAAACCGGAACACATGATGTAAATTTGTATTACTAGTTATCAAAAGGCCCGGTACCCGGACCGGCGAGTAGGCACAGTTGGAGTTGAAAATGGTGATATATATATATATATTAGCTCATTAACAATCAGTCTATATACTTGCAGTGGCACTAAGGACGTGAACAGATTATTGTAGCCAAAATACATTTGAGAATAGGGACACCTATCAATACATCAAATAAATTTGTGACCTAGGTTATTAAAAGAAATGATATGCATATAAAATTTGTGTTTTATCTTATAACCTTTTTTATGAATAACTAATTAGTTCTTCAGACAACTGATAAGCATTGCATCCATTTTTCTCTCAATATGACTGGTGTACCATGTATTCATTATCGGATCACGCATGGTTGTTTTATTTCATTTTTGATTAATTTTTCAATTATTCTCTTATGAATATGAGTTCTTCTACAAGAAGTGCCACTGTACATTCTGTGTTTAAGTCAGCAGCTGAATTGCCTAAAAGACAACTTCCAACCAGTGAAGATGTTTTTCAAGGCTATTGTTAGAGATGCTTAAAATGAACATATATTCATAGTTCTCTATTCACGAGCGCACGCATTAAAGCCGAAGTTTAACTGACTATGTGACCAGGCTAGTATCCTACAAATGACATTACCAGTATAGTTGTTCGAGTGCAAGATGCAGGTGTTAGGGATAGAAGAGACTGTAATGTCCACAATCAGTAATAATTTATGCTTGAGGTGCATTTTGGGTGGATCAAAAGATGGCAAGAAATATGTCTATAGACAATGCTGACAAGCAAAACAACAAAAATATTACAAAATCGACAGAAAAGAAAACATTCATTGATGCAGGGTGGCGATCAGATAGGAACCACAAATGATAATGTCAATGATTAGAAAGATAATGATATTTCAGATATTTAAAATGCTGAAGATGATGAACTACTTGATGACTTCTCCAGTTACTAGGGAATGTCTGCAAAAACAGATATCAATATGAAGCAATGGATCGATGTAAACTAAGCAATAGGGATACATGTCTTTATCGTTAAAGCTGTGTTGAAGGACTTAAACATGTTAACACCATCTACAGCTCTGGATCCAGCAAAGATGCGTCGACATAGAAAAATTTGGGTAGAGATAGGGCAGCTAAGAAACATACTGGATGAGAGCAAAGATGGTTAAGAAAAGCGAACAGATTTTTGCGATCCATCTTGTCAAAGTGGGGCTAGAAACTTTTTCTATATGATACAACTGCTTTAGAAACTCTGATACTGCTGATCAACTATTATATTGCCTGTATTGGAAAGTAATAACTGCTACTTTGCACATTCAGAAAACATTCTATGGCTACGTTAGGACAATGATGAAGAAATTGGAAGGTATGCAGTAAATAAAACCATAACAGCACGACATAAACCAGCTCCATGGCAGAGTTAGAATTTTTTCAACAACAAAGATGACATAATTCTGAATATTGGAGCTAAATCATATGATCAGATGATTAACTGGGATCTTTGTGCAGTAAGACATCCCTCCTCTGCTGGAATATATTTGTGATGATGAACTTAAACGCAACAACCCAATCATACTGGATCAAATTACCTGTCACTCACTCTCAAGCTGTTGAAAGAGCAATTTCGTAAAGAAGTTACTGCTGTTAGTTTGAAAGTGTGTGGACATTTCAAACTATACTTATATAGCTCTCTACATGGGATGGTTTTGCAAACAAAGAAATCATGGGGATGTTCTTCCGAAAATTGAAACAAAGCAAGTTTCCTGTGACAATTCATAAACGGTATTATTCATATGTACATTGTATATTTTGTATGAACGATTGGTACAATTTCATATTACTTATACCAAACATTCTAAATGTTGTAAAATGTCATACATTGGGGGGGGGGGCACCTGGGTCAAAGCAAAATCTTTTTTATTATTAAAGTTTAAGACATTTTAATATCTTAGTAATGATATAGTAGATTTAAAAATAATTTTGTTAAAAAAAAATATTAACATATTGATATTTGTAAGTGCGGCATGCCGCCATCTTGAAATTTATGACCTTTTGTGGCAAATATTTCTGAAATATTTATAGACTGTTTCATATACAATGTACATTTTTATAATCAGAAAAGCTTAATTTAGGGAATGTCAAAGTACTTTTTTGATAATGTAATAAATAAATTTTTTATGAATTTTTAAAATTGTGTATGGTGAAAAATAAGCAAAAAATGCTAATTTTGAAAATTTAAAAAAAAAAAGGACTTAAAATTTCTTGAAAAGCCTCTGACATTCTATAAATCCACCTCTTCTACATAAAAATTAGAAGCTTTATCAAAATCTTACAGGTAATTTTTGAGATTTTCTTGCCATAGTGAAGCAAAATGTCAAAAATATTTTTTCAGAGAAAAATGACTTTTAAGTTTTTAAATTATTGAAGTTTCTGAATGAGTAATATTCTGAAAATACATTTTAATTGATCTAAAAAAAAATTTCTGCAATATATTTAATTTTATAGTTATTATTGACATGTTTTAGTATCTAAAAATGTAAAAAAAAAATTGTTTTTTTTTTAGACATAGTGCATTTTTTTCGCCCCGTACCCCCTTGAACTAAAAGTTGGGAGTGGAAGACATTATCTGATATTTACAAATTTTACATTTTTACAATCAGTAGGATCATAGGCAACTTTTTGAATATGTTTCCCACACCAAATTCCCAACTCCAAAAAAAAAATTTTTTTGACCCACCCTAATATATATATCTATACACATAAATATTCCTATAGCTGTTGTGGATGTGAATAACAACAAGGGTTAGAGGCTAAGTCTCCCATAAAGCAACTGCGATTCGAGTGATGCAGATGACATCATCCAGACTCGAACTGACTACATCCGTCATACTGATGCATGCATATCAGCCAAAAAATAAAAAAAAATCCAAGCTTTATTATTGCACGTTATGGTGATGAAAGAGATAAGTCTGACGAATTGATGTTAATCCCAACCAGTATAATATTGCGAAATAACTCAGCAAACTGTTTTTGATCAAGTTGTTGACGAACGAAGATTTACACAACAATATTTTTGACCATTCCAAAAAAAAAAATCAAGCACGCGTGATAAAAAAAAACTGTAGCGAGCATGTCTTATGGCTGAAGAAAGTGTTATGTATTGTTTCTATGCCCGGGGCCGGGGGGTGGCGAGGAGGTGGGGGGGGCTCACGGGGTAAATGTTTCAGACGTTGTGTGGACGTAAATATGGAAACACTTGGGATTGAAATGGTTTACACTGGTGGGGGAGCGAGTGTAGGCATTACAGGGCAATTTTTGTTTGTTGTTTACAAAGTAAAGATTAGAATGTTGTATACATGGGACGATTAGAATGTTGTACATATGGGACGATTAGTTTGTTATAAACATTGGACGATTATAATGTTGTACACACGGGAGGATTAGAATGTTGTACACATGGGACGATTACAATGTTGTACACAAGGGACGATTATAATGTTGTACACATGGGGCGATTAGCATGCTGTACACACGGGGCGATTTGCATGCTGTACACACGGGACGATTACAATGTTGTACACACGGGAGGATTAGCATGCTGTACATACGGGACGATTAGCATGCTGTACACACGGGACGATTAGAATGTTGTACACATGGGACGATTACAATGTTGTACACATGGGGCGATTAGAATGTCGTACACCATGGGACGATTAGAATGTTGTACACAAGGGTCGATTACAATGTTGTACACAAGGGACGATTAGAATGTTGTACACATGGGACGATTACAATGTTGTACACAAGGGACGATTAGAATGTCGTACACCATGGGACGATTAGAATGTTGTACACAAGGGACGATTACAATGTTGTACACAAGGGACGATTAGAATGTCGTACACCATGGGACGATTAGAATGTTGTACACAAGGGACGATTAGAATGTGGAACACATGGGACGATTATAATGTTGTACACATGGGGCGATTAGAATGCTGTACACACGGGAGGATTAGCATGCTGTACACACGGGACGATTAGCATGCTGTACACACGGGACGATTAGCATGCTGTACACACGGGACGATTACAATGTTGTACACAAGGGACGATTAGAATGTTGTGCACATGGGACGATTACAATGTTGTACACAAGGGACGATTAGAATGTCGTACACCTTGGGACGATTAGAATGTTGTACACAAGGGACGATTAGAATGTGGAACACATGGGACGATTATAATGTTGTACACATTAAAGGATTAGAATGATGTAGACCAGTGGTGCGCAACCGCAGCCTTCTATAAAAATATTTGCGGCCTTCATAAACAGCAGTGTGAATGAATGTCGTGTGGACTATAAACCAATCAAAATTTTGAATAAAATTGCACCAATGATCACACACTGTGGCGACTAATTGTATTGAAGCTTCCCTCCCTTTGCATACACATACTGTACAAAGTTTGCCCGCATACAGAATAAGGACTAGCAGGCTTAAGTAAACGATAAATAAAAATGATAATAATGTACAGTGTAAATATGTCTCTCGATCTTTGACCTTTTGGGGCACAAACAAGGGTCATCATCACACATACAAAACAAATATCAACCAATAAATATGCAGCTCCTCAGTGGATTCACAGTAAGAAAGCGCTATTAATAACTGATGCTTATAAGTGTATGGTTCATGCTATGGTTTGTGGTATAGTTCAAGGTATGGTTTAATGGTACGGTTTCATTGTATAGTTCGTGTTATAGTTTAATGGTACGGTTTCATTGTATTGTTCGTGGTATAGTTTAATGGTACGGTTTCATGGTATGGTTCGTGGTATGGTTTAATGGTACGGTTTCATGGTAGGTTCAAGGTATGGTTTAATAATACGGTTGCATGGTATAGTTCAAGGTATGGTTTAATGGTACGGTTTCATGGTATGGTTCGTGGTATAGTTTAATGATACGGTTTCATGGTACGGTTCAAGGTATGGTTTAATAATACGGTTGCATGGTATAGTTCATGGCACGGTTTCATGGTTGAGACGGAGAAAAACTCAAAACCTAGAAAAACATAACTGTTGCCTCATGGTGTCGAATTATAAAAAAGAAAGACATAAATGTATGCGATATTTGTTGCAGAAAACAACCAGCATAAACCAACCAACAACCAGCAACAACCAACAAACAACCAACAAACAACCAACAAACGACCAGCAACAGCCAACAAACAACCAACACCCAGCAACAAGCAACAAACAACCAACAACCAACAAACAACCAATAAACGACCAGCAGCAGCCAATAAACAACCAACAACTAACAAACAACCAACAAACAACCAACAAACAACCAAAAAACAACCAACAGCAGCCAACAAAGAACCAACAACCAGCAACAACTAACAAACAACCAACAAACAACCAATTAACAGCCAACAAACGACCAGCAGCAGCCAACAAACAACCAACAACCAGCAACAACCAACAAACAACCAACAAACAACCAGCAACAACCAACAACCAACAACAAACAAACAACCAACAAACAACCAAAAACAACCAACAACCAACAAACAACCAATAACCAGCAACAAACAACAAACAACCAAAAAACAACCAAAAGCAGCCAACAAAGAACCAACAACCAGCAACAACTAACAAACAACCAACAAACAACCAATTAACAGCCAACAAACGACCAGCAGCAGCCAACAAACAACCAGCAACAACCAACAACCAACAACAACCAACCAACCAACCAACAACCAACAACCAGCAACAACCAACAAACAACCCAGACGCTATTAAGAATGAAGCACTATTCATTCACTGGGGCTGATCTGTAATGATGGATTGTGGATCTGCCAGCAGAGTTCTATCGGTAGGGTCATGATAAATATCAGGGACACGGTAATTCTGTACATAGCTAGTTGATAATGAGGTAGTGAGGAAGAGACTATCGAAAATAGTGAGTGAGAGAGAGAGTGAGTGAGTGAGAGAGCGAGCGAGAGAGAGAGAGAGAGAGAGAGAGAGAGAGAGAGAGAGAGGAAAACAAATAAAACAACTTAACACGCTGCAACATAAAAGCGTTCTGATCCGCAGAGCGCACGCACTAGGGATATAGGAGGCAAACAAAGGGAAGTAATTCATGCGACACTGACTTGGCAAATTGCTCCCCCTTGCCCCTTACCAATCGCGTGAGAAGTGTATTTGATGACTCTACTCACAGCGATATGCTAGTTTATTTTTTTTTACTCTCCCACCTCCTCTCATTGATGAGTGTCGGTCAGTTATGTCGAATTGATCGGCATCCACACCATGTATCTCTGTCCCCACCCCACTCTGTCCATTCCCTCCCCCCCCCCCCTACCTCCACCCCCATCATATACGCCACATTTCCTCCCAAGAGGGACCGATCAGGAAGTACCTACACAAAAAGGCCCATTGTTTTACAGCGGATTGGCACCCTCCCTCTCCATCAACCCCTCCCCCCCCACACGCACATACATACTCACCACCCTATGCGTTAATTGCTTCTGGTGATAAGTTCAAAGAGACACCCCCCCACCACCCAGGCTGACAAAATCAACAAACGCTACGACCTTTATTGCTTACCCAACTTTCTGTTTTTGATGGTAGTCATGCGTCGCCCCTTAGGAGGGTTAAAATCGACCCTTCAACCCCCACTCCTCTAGCTTCCCTCCCTTGTTCTTCCTTCTCCATTCCTCCCCCTCCCAACCATTATTCTTTCTCATTAATAGGGGTCCCAAAAGTATTGGGGCATCTATCAAGGGATGCGTCCCAAATTAATATGTTGTGGTGTAGACCAATTGCATTAATAATTACAGAAGGTACAATAATTGTGTGCTTAACTACATTTTATTTTGTCTGATAATCAGATACTAAGAACTAATTCAATACACTGTCATTCATCTGTAGGAATATTCATTTGATTCTCCGACTTTTAACATCGTTATAACTGCACAGATGCGATTGGCAGAAACCGAAATTTTTTTCATAAGGCGTTTAGAATTGTGAACCTCCACGGTCAATAAATTTATCACGACTAGATATACCATCCCCTGCGTGGCTCTCTACCGTCCCTCACTATTATCAAATACAGCAAGTACTATCTACCATCACTGATGTCTCTACCATCCGTATACAATGAGACAATTGATTCTGTACGATTACTGCAGTTATCTCTACCATCTTTCGAAAACTCACATCAATTTTCTTCTCTCTGTCATCCTTCAAAAATCACACATTATTGCTTTTTTTCTCTACCATTTCTCAACAAACATCAATGCTGTTTTCTCTACCATCTCTCAACAAACATCAATGCTGTTTTCTCTACCATCTCTCAACAAACATCAATGCTGTTTTCTCTACCATCTCTCAACAAACATCAATGCTGTTTTCTCTACCATCTCTCAACAAACATCAATGCTGTTTTCTCTTACCATCTCTCAACAAACATCAATGCTGTTTTCTCTACCATCTCTCAACAACATCAATGCTGTTTTCTCTACCATCTTCAACAAACATCAATGCTGTTTTGTACCATCTCTCAACAAACATCAATGCTGTTTTCTCTACCATCTCTCAACAAACATCAATGCTGTTTTCTCTACCATCTCTCAACAAACATCAATGCTGTTTTCTCTACCATCTTCAAACAACATCAATGCTGTTCTTCTCTACCATCTCTCAACAAACATCAATGCTGTTTTCTCTACCATCTCTCAACAAACATCAATGCTGTTTTCTCTACCACCTCTCAACAAACATCAATGCTGTTTTCCTCTACTATCTCTCAACAAACATCAATGCTGTTTTCTCTACCATCTCTCAACAAACATCAATGCTGTTTTCTCTACTATCTCCTCAACAAACATCAATGCTGTTTTCTCTACCATCTCTCAACAAACATCAATGCTGTTTTCTCTACCATCTCTCAACAAACATCAATGCTGTTTTCTCTACTATCTCTCAACAAACATCAATGCTGTTTTCTCTACCATCTCTCTCAACAAACATCAATGCTGTTTTCTCTTACCATCTCTCAACAAACATCAATGCTGTTTTCTCTACCATCTCTCAACAAATACCAATGCTGTTTTCTCTATCTCCATCTCTCAACAAACATCAACGTTAATCTCCCTACCATCTTTTTAAAAAACAAAACAACCAATGAACAACAACACATCTGTTCTGTTCCTCAACGGGTAAAACTGAATCTATTTATGTTGTCCAGTATCTACGCATCTGTATAAAACCCCTCGGGACATCATCCTGCACGGTATAACTATATAAAAGAAGAGTCCAACCAGGGGCGCTACTTCCAAGTCATCCGACCACATCCGAGGGTACGCCACCGCCAAGGGCCGTTATGCAATGGGAACTAATTGGGACCTGCGGGATGGAGGGAGGGATAAGTGGAAGGGGAGGGGGAGTTAAATTGTTTATTGATGGATTAATGACTAAAATAGATAGAAACACGTTGAACACATTTATTTTATAAATAGACTTAGGCAGAGCCGTTTTTATGGGCCAAGATGCATTACACAATTAAAAAAAAAAAGGTTTTCTGAACAACTGTCCCCGGGGGTCCCAACGGCCAAATATATTTATGAGCCCAAAATTAGCTATTGGTGGACTTGGCATCGTTTTCGCTGAGGGTCCCCAATTGTACCATCTTCCTAGGGCCCAAATAATACAGATTTATTCTAGGCCAACTTTCAAAGACTTAATAACGCCTTTGAAAAGGGGCCCTTTCCAAGATTGGAGTGCTTGGAGCAGAGCATTCGTGATTTTCACGCAGGAAGTGCATGGCAGTTTAGGGTTCCAACTCAGAAAGTGATCCCCCCCAGATTGTGCACTATTTCTTTCATTAAAAATCACAGTTTAAAACAACAGTCTTGTGAATTAAGGCCTCCTCTATGGATGAGATGACCTTTGTTGACCTTTTAATCAGCATTAAATAAAAAAAAAAAGTAACGGTTGGGTTAACTTTTGAAGCGCCCGCTGCACATACATACAGCCGACACCGTCATGACTGTGGGATCACAACAGGGAGCAAAAGTTGTAAATATCTCCATTTTTTTTTGTAGTTCGATTCCACCACATGTACCGTGTTCATTGAGATAACGCTTCATCGTCAACAACGAGCCCGTCCATCAACACAACTAAATTACTGCGACTTTTACTAACAATAAAAATTTAATCAGCACACATGCTAAACCAAAGAAAATATTTCATAAAAATGTAGTACATTTTTAGTTGCCAGTTTTTAATAGTACTTTTTGTTTTGTTCAGTAGTACATCAGGGCAGAAAAAGTCTGATCGCCTCCCACCACCACCGCAAGGATCGGAAAGACTTGTCGGACAAGGAGGGGGTGAGTTCCAAAACCCTCTAAGTACAAATTTTCAAAAATTGAGTTATCATACTCATTATATTGGCATATATTCTGGGAGTGCTGAATAATTAATAGCGCTGGATTTAAACGGTATTTAATAGTTTTTGGAATTAAAAAACATTCCAGAATATATGCCAATATAGGCAAATAAGCTTAATGAGTATGATAACTCAATTTTGAAAATTTTATACTTAGCAGGTTTTGGAACTCACCCCTTCAAGTGATCGGGTATGCGGGGGAATTAACTCGTACGAGTTCTCACAAGAAAGAGACCATCGCGACCGTCACAGGGAATTCCCTTTGACAACGCACCAGATGGATTTGATATTGAAAAGAGTTTTACAAAATGTTGCGTCTGATAGGCTTCTTGAAGAATGAAGATATACAAAACGGAAGACATCTTATCATTCTGCTAATTATTGTTCAGTGTATATGTTGTGACTATATTGTGGTGTGTGTGCGTGTGAAGTCTCTGTAAGGATGGGATAAAATCTCTTAGATCCTATAAACCGCTAATGGGACGGTTTTTATGGTGCCCTTCTTTCATCCCCACCATAGACGATAGTTCAATGGCCATGGAGGCACCACGGGAGATATAGCGGGAACTGAAGCCATGACCTGAAAAATCCATTGGTCCTCACCGGAGATCGAACCAGTGATACTCAGGTCGACAGTCGAGCGCTTTACAACACGACCATGCGTCCACCTGCTATATGTTGGTAGCGGCCCTTACTTCAAGAACGGCCCTGAAACCTATATCCTTATAATCAGGGCCGTTCTTAGATATTCCGGGGCCCTAAACCGAGACTACAGTAAATTGTTTCTGTGGCATGGGAAATGTTAAGGCCATCTTAGCAACGCCGGCCTAACGAATTGCGGGGCCCAATTTAACGGTTGCTTGCGAGGCCCCTCGCATAATTTTTGTTTTATAAATATTCTATTAATGCGGGGCCCCTGCCAGGCGCGGGGCCCTATTTGGAGTAATCGGTCAAATCGACCTAATGACGTCCCAGATCTTAGAATTTTATTAAATAGAAGTTAATGTTTGAAGGGGTTTTCTTACAATGTTTTTAATAAAGAGATATAACGCGATGAAAACGAAAAACAATTCTCTTTTTATTAAAAAAAAAATATGGTTGATGCGCAGAAAAAACAAAAACAAAGCTCGCTTCTGCGTCCTACATAATGACCTTGGGTGGATGGTAGACCAATCAGAAATGAACAATTTTCCTTTCAAAACATTTGTCAAACATGTCAGCTGATTATTTAAAGATCTACCTAGCATTAAAAAGTTTAAGAAACTCTAATAAACTTGATTGAATTTCTAAAAATAAAATAAATAAATGAAAATGAGCTGAAATGTCACCCGCCTGCTATTTCTGTGACATGGTGACTGAATTACATGTACCGATAACACCTACGCTGAGATTGATGACGCCATTACATAGTTCATATTAACTGAAAGCCAAACATGCCCAGGTTAAAAGGAAAACTGCAGCAGGAAGTAGCCAGATTTTTGTCCCCCCCCCTCCTTGCTTACAGTTTTGATGCTAACATATAATTACTGTGTATGCCTAAATACACGGAAGTTTTATCGACAATATCGACATGCTGACAAGTTGAAAATAAATAAGAAAACATTATTATTTTTTTTTAAAGCTGTTACTTTTAGTAATATGAATCTGGGAAGAAAACATAAAAAACAACTCTTTATTCTATTAAATGACAGTTTTAGGAAAAAATTAAACAAAGCGATTATCTATCTATCTATCTATCTATCTATCTATCTATCTATCTATCTATCTATCTATCTATCTATCTATCTATCTATCTATCTATCTATCTATCTATCTATCTATCTATCTATCTATCTATCTATCTATCTATCTATCTATCTATCTATCTATCTATCTATCTATCTATCTATCTATCTATCTATCTATCTATCTATCTGTCTGTCTGTCTGTCTGTCTGTCTGTCTGTCTGTCTGTCTATCTATCTATCTATCTATCTATATCTCTAACTCTCCCCCACCTCTCTCCCTCTCTCACTCTCACTCTCTTTCTCTCTCGCTCTCCCTTTCTCTTTCTCTCTCTCTTTTATATATATATATATATATATATATATATATATATATATATATATAGCAATATTTCAGTCATGGTCCAGGTACTCTCTGAAATAATGTGCCAGGCTAACCAGAGTTGATTCTCCCCCCGCCAAAGAAGGCCCTTCTAGTCTTAATTGCGTTTGTAAGCATAAAGAAGCTTTTAGCGCCAAGACGTAATTTTGCCCTGGCCCCCTAGTATCTCTGTAAGTCTCTGTAAAAGAGCCCCCTCCCCGGCCGCCAAATAGTGAAATTTGAAAAATAAAAACAAAAAAAAATTATAATTTCTAAAAAAACTTCAGTAAAGCTCTTAAGCTAAAAAGAGTAACGTGATAAGTCCGTTTTATTTTGCTGATGCAGCAATACATTTGTTTACCGTAGTAAACCAAAACAAAACTAGCAATTGAGCCTGTTCCATTCTGGACACAGGACGTGTTAGCGAATTTCCTATGTTATGTATCAGTACGTTTGTTAGCTTTCAGTAAATATTTGTAAATTTTGGAAATGCTTATAAATTCAATTGTGTAATGGCTATGTCCGTAAAAAATATTATTAAGACGTTTCTTTATATTTGAAAAAAAATTATTTTCTCTTAAATCTAACTACAAGTGGTTTGTGGTTACTGAAATAGGACTCATAATTGAAAACATTCGAAATTGTAGTCATTTAATCGTCCGAAAACTCCGTCAATTGTTGCATAGCTCTGATATTAAACTCAGAACACAAGCTTATTTTTCATTTGATGAGTTTCTTAATAAATCTTGGTGAAACTACGTGCTGCAGTATTTCGCACCAAATGAATGGGTTATTGAACGTACAAGGTGTGAATGCAGGCTGCATATATATAATATATAAGCCCCTTAGGAGCCTCTGAAGCCCGGCCCTCAGAGGTCCTATCAGGTGGATGAACCTTCGATGTACAATGGCAGGCCAGACCTACAAAATGATATATACATCATGGGCTCCCAGGGACTCAGAAGTGGTTGCTGAGATCTAGGGCGCTCCTTTATTAATATAGCTTATATAGTAAAAAACGGTACTTTATCTGACCTCTGAGGGCCCTTTTACGGCCCTCAGAGGTCAGATCGCGAAATTGAAAAAAGTCATTTCTTGGCAGGCCAAGACCTACAAAATGATATATACATCATGGGTATAGGACTTATGGTTGTTGAGATCTAGGGTGATGACGGACAGACAGACAGACAGACAAATGCTCTAAATAAAATTCTTAAAGTTCAAAACATTCTTTCCATTCTAATGCTTAAAAAAAAGAAATATACGGAGCAAAGGAATTTCATCAGCGCATTATTCGAAACAGTTGTTTGGTTTGACGTAAATCATCCAATTACTGCAGCCAACAAAAAAAAAGAGATGCAGTCACCCAGACATCTTTGCATGACCAGACAAGCGCACAGACAAAAGAAACCGTTGAGCTACAGTAAACAAAGGGCTTCTACTTAACCCCCACCCCCCTTACCTTCATGACATTAAAGGTGGGTGTTAATTAAAGCGTTTTTTTTAAAATAATAATGAACATATTTACTTTATTCAAGTGAGGTCTTTTAAAGGGAGATAAATTTTGAAAGGGAGATAAATTTTATTGCCGTTTTGGAGTTTCGGGGGAAATTAGACATCATGTGGTGAACAAGAATTAGACATCCAGCGAGGTGTAAACATGATGATGGTGATGAAATGAGGGCTGCATTGCATTGTTGCGTTGTTACATATAGCTGACGTATGTTTCAACAATATTAAATATTTTATTACCCCGATGTGTACATTATGCCTTTTGAGCCGGCTAATTAAAAGTGATATTCGGCTGGAACGTAATTAGCGTCCAACTTTAATGTTGGCTTTTACTCTCGTTTTTAATTTGTTGCTTACTAGCCTAATGATTGCGGCATAGGTTAGATTGACCCAGAGTTAATTAATTCCATTGCTCCGGGTCGCAATTTTTCTTTGAAGATCGTTTCAGACGTTAAATGTTGTGAAAAGTTACAGCGATAAAAGAGATAACACAGAACGTTTGAGGATGGCCCTATTGATATGATATCCAGCCCTTAAGACATGTAGGCACCATGGAGGATTGCATGGATATCGCAAATGAGAACATGGAGGTAGCATAGAGGAGGACATGTAGGCTCGGACATATAGGTGTGGACATGGATACGACACATAGAACACGGATTCGACACATAGGACAAGTAAAAGCCATAGCTGACATTTAGGTGCGACATATGTCATGGAGGCGTCAAATAGAATATGGAGGCTCCACACAGGACACATGGGGGCATGACCCATGAGGCGCAACAGATGACATAGAGGCTCTACAAAAATAGTACAGGCGCGGAAATAAAGGCGTCACAAAGGACATATGGAGGCAGCACAGAAGACATGCAGGCGCGGACAAGATGGGTACAGACGTGATAGAGGCGATACAGAGGACATGTAGGCGTGGACAAGATGGCTACAGACGTGATAGAGGCGATACAGAGGACAGTAGCGGCGTGGACAAGATGGCTACAGACGTGATAGAGGCGATACAGAGGACATGTAGGCGTAGACAAGACGGCTACAGACGTGATAGAGCCGATACAGAAGACATTTAGGCGCGGACAAGATGGCTACAGACGTGATAGAGCCGATACAGAAGACATGTAGGCGTGGACAAGATGGCTACAGTCGTGATAGAGGCGATACAGAAGACATTTAGGCGTGGAAAAGAAGGCGCCACAAAGTACATGGAGGCGCCGCAGAGGACATGGAGGCGCCACAAAGCATATGGAGGGGCGACAGAGGACACGAAGGCGTGGACATTTAGGCTTGGACAATAAGGCGTCATATGAAGTATACTGAGGAGCCACAGAGGACATGAAGACGTGGACATGGAGGCGCCATAAAGTTACCGCATAAGGCGCCAAGAGATATGGACGATGAAATCTATCTGTCTATACTCCATCTCTCTTTCTGCTGCACTCTATTTTCACTCTTGCTCTATGCTCTTTCTCTCCTCTCTCCCCTCTTTCTCCCCTCCCTCCCTCCTTCTCTCTCTCTCCCACTCTCTGCTGTCTCTCTCTCTCTCTCTCTCTCTCTCTCTCTCTCTCTCTATGCCGTCGTTAAACCTCTCACTTAAACATTTCACTTTCGTGCCACAGACAAAATGGTTACGCCGCGCTCCATTGACTCTCAACTAAATTGACAAATTGCCCAGCCGACAAATTGGTTAAAGTCATTCCTGCAAAGCAACAATTATCTATACTAACACGCTCACTGACACTAGGAAGTTTTTAACCCGAGGTGAACATATTCTTTTCATTAATAAATTCATCAAAGATATATTGTTATTCTCGATTGGCAAAGAAGATAACAACCTTTCTTCAAAAACTTACCCAATTATCTATCTATCTATCTATCTATCTATCTAACGTAACTATCTATCTATCCTCTATATACATGTCATCATCTTATCTATCTATCTATCTATCTATCTATCTATCTATCTATCTATATATATCATCTATCATCATGTACTTATCTATCATATCTATCTAAATATCTATCTATCTATCTATCTATCTATCTATCTATCTATCTGTCTGTCTATCTGCCTGTCTAACATATACATATCTATCTATCTATATCTGTGCTATCTTTCTATCTATACTTTATTTAATCATTGATAATCCGACCAGACATATTATCGGCAAAACCGAATCGACGTACGAATCAGGCTTTAATTTTCCTTACCGAATCCGCCGTAAACCAAATCCGACGAGAAACCAGATCCGACGTAAATCCCGAATCCAGTATAATTTTTCTTATGAATCAACGTAAGATACATTCGAACACGGGGCCCTTCTTATGTTCTGCCTTCACAACGACACCACTCTGCTTATTTAAATCATGTACTCAATATGACCTTTTGAATTCAGTGTCCCTAAAGGGAACTGCTTTTTTTTAATTGTTCCATTTCTTGGCTTCTTTGTATCGGACGCACGGAACTTTTT